>JAPYZH010000098.1:0-245487 GCA_030523085.1 Meteorus colon
AAAAATAAGATCAAGGACATCGTTAAAGCCGGTATGCCGAATAACAAAGTTCCACTTTATTTTCTTCAGTATTCCAATTGGTTTCTATTTCAATATGTGTTATTTTCATGACAGACGATCTCGGGGATGTGAAATTCGTAGTAGTCAATGCCATTTACTTCAAAGGCGGATGGCAGCAAAAATTTTCCAGCCATGAAGTTCGAGATTTCTACATTTCGGAAACGGAGGTTGTCCCCATTAAGATGATGTGCAAGCTAGGCTTCAACCATGGCGCAACGCTCAATTTTGCCGCACAATTTGTAGAATTGCCATATAAGGTATTTTCACACACGTGATAAAATTTTGAGAATTGATAACGTAAATGATGTTGTCTTATCGAATATTCATGTACCAACTAGAACACAGACTTCAGCATGTATATCATTCGCCCAAGATACGGCTACACATTGGATTATGTGGTTACTCACTTGGCTGGAATTGATTTCACATCAAGATCTTATTATATTCATGACACGATGTGCATGCCAAAATTCGAAATAACCTCTCAATTGGATCTTGAAGTAACATTGAAAGCTGTCAGTTGATCAACCGTATACGTATGATAATTCAAATTTGTATTTAACTTCGAACCCAGCTGTTCACTGGTTTTATTGTTTCTTTAATAGATGGGAGTCAACGATATGTTCGAAATGACAGCTAACTTCTCAAATTTGTCTCCGTCGGGCGTGCGGATTTCTAAAATTATTCAGAAAGCGTTTATCAGTGTGGATGAGGAAGGAAGTCAAGCTGCTGCAGCCTCTGGTAATTAAAACAATTCATGAGTTTCTCTATCCTATTTTCTGATTGTTCGAAAAATTGTCGAATTTTGACGGAAACACTTATGTATATATCCCAGTTGGTGCAGCCGTCGCTCTCAGTGCAACAGCCGAAGAGGTGGTTGACACACCATTCCTAGCAGCAATTGTTTCAAAGAAGAGTGGAATACCATTAGTCTTGGCAAGAGTGAATGATCCTCGTCATTAATCCGCCTGAGTGTGATCCAGAATGTTTTAAAATTTAAGTCCATAATTCAACATATGTTTGTGAGACTTGTATTTGCCAACAATGATTCTCATGTATCTCCATCAGTGCAAAACTTGTCAAATCTTAATTTTGCAACAATAATAAAAAACTGAATGGAATTAATGAAACCATTTGATACCACTTTATTCCCAGCGAGATAGATAGCTAATAAACAATCCACATCGCATCCCATGGATGAAAAAGTGATAACAATAACGTCAGGAGAAGTGTAGAAGTCTTTCCTTACCTCGCGTCTCCCTCGATAGTCTCTCGTGATCTCCAAAGGCGGAAATGTGAACCACAAAGTCGAGCAACGAGCCGTAAGAGTAGCCATGATATGGAGAACTTGTATTTATATACAGTCGAGACAAGAAATAGACGATAAAAACGTGAAAGAAAGAGACGAAGCAAGAGAAATCTCTAGAATCGTATTGCGACGAGATGACTGTGATCACTGAGCATTGCATATTGCAAACGATTGTCTTTCAAGACTCTATGGATCATCAAACACTTACATACAAATGGCTTTCCTCCTTTTACCACCATATACATTTTTATACACATTTAAGCGCACATGTATGTTTATATGTATGTCAATATACGCTACACAATTGTCGATAACGGTATGTACTTTCTGGAGTAACCAATCATTCACGGATGTGTACAATGAACAAACGGGATTATATAGAAGATTTATATATCTGCACACCGTTTTGTTCATTGTTCATACAGAAGGAATGATGCATTTTGTTTATTAATTCCACATGGATAAATTCAATTGATCAACCCAGGACAAATGTACACCCCTAACCAGTCGGCATGTTTGAATCAATTCTTCGTGCTTTTATTCATCTGTGCACAATGCCGAAACTTTTTTCAAAGTTGTAATGATTTCAGTTTGGGTTCTCTCGAATAAAAATGATTGTGATATTTTAATTATCTGATAACACCATCGATTGTTAATCATAAATGAATTTTATAACATTTCATCCATTGTATATCTATATAAAGAATGTGAAGTGTTTTAGAGTCGTTCCAACTAGAATTATCACTGCACATTCTTGTTAGATGACAAATGAGAAAAATTTCATGATAAAAATTATTTTTAGCTCGTCAGCGCTCATATCGGGTATAGTTGATCGATGAACATGAAATGAAACACATGCAGGCTAACAATTGATAAAAAATGATCTCTGTAGTGTATTTCATCCTTTATCACGAATTGTTTCTTGCTCAACTATGCCTTTATAATCCTTTCAATATAAATTTTTTTCCTTTAACTAGTGTTAAAGCAGTTATTAAGGTGACTACTCATGTGAATACCTTTTAAGATAAGGAAATAACTATGGATGAAAAGGGCGTGTGATGAAATTCCAATATTAATTGTGCACGCATGTGAGAATCACAATTCAAAACTCTTTTAGAGAAAACGAATAGTTAAAAAAAAAAATTGGCGGGGACGGAAGCACTCAATTCCCATGATACATACGAATGCATTTGTTCACTCGCCACAGATTTTTGCCCTGGAATCCCACGCACGTCATGTTTGCATCCTGTGAAATGCATTTTATTCTCAATAATTCTTCGTGCGAAACACATTCGAGTACAACATATATCTTTAGAAGGGAAATGAAAGTCAAATATTATATTTTTTATTCTTGTAGCAATACATTTTTCATCCATCATTTCAATTGATATAATTCGAATGAATTATCTCGCAGATGATAAGAAAAAAAAATTATGTGCACCCAAAAACGAAAACAAACCAAAATATGTCCGCGACGCAGTTCTTTCAATATCTTTTATATAGATGACGCATGTTGTGTTTACAAGAATGAAATAAAAAAAATTATTCACGACAACTCGAACCATATTCAGAATAATTGTGTGGGAAGAAAACTTCATCAATAAATTCATTCCGTAATGCTCTGTTTATAAAAATGTTGAATTCAATGTTATGAAGAAAAAAATTTAATTTACGCTCAATAATATTCAATGACAAAGGAAAAATAAATGTTGAATATGAACGAGCAATCCATAAAAATAGAAACGTAGACGATAGTAGGAAAATGATTTGATGATGTTGGGCTACAAACAAATCCAGAACTTGAATTACCAACAACAAATGAACTAAAGTAAATATTCAATATCGCATGTGTATAATTCCTGCATACAAGCAAGGAATATATGACTAAGCCAGCAAGTACGTGACCGCATTGCCATTGCCATGCATGGCATGATGCAATTGACGTCACCCAAACAAGACCGCACGATTTTATCGAAGAATGTGACCATGGTCCAATTCCACGTAAAAAATATGGAATAAAAAGAAACAAATAATTGAAACAAAATCAAGGTCAACATTGGAAGCAAAGAGATATTCATATAAAAAATTCTGTCAAATTCACCATCAATATTTCCCCTATAAATTTATTCATTCTGTTGATTTTACCTTCTCACTATCTTCTTCCCAAATTGGATCATCCCAACCGCCAGACGATCCGGAAGAGTCTCTACGTCCTGGATCCCAAGAGTTTCTCTTGAAATTATCAAGTGAATCGGTAGAAAATCGTCGTCGATCAATAGAACCTTTTCTTGATGATGTATTGTATAGATTCCCAACGGATGAATCGAATTTATCCTTCCTCAAATTACCATTAGAACCATGAAGTGGATCACTCTTCAATGTTACACTCAAATTACTCCGCAAATTACCATTAGAACCAGCTAAACAACTCTTTAAATTCCCATTTGAAATACTTCGACCAGATAAATCAGTATTGACATTCATATTTCCGGATCTTAAGATCCCCGGAGAATTTGGTGATGTACCAAATATATTTGTAACATTTCTATTGGTACTTTCCAATGAATCACGACGTATTGATGATGATACTGGTACTCTTTGAAGATTTGTCATTGATTTAGCAACGTAATCACGTCGCAATGGAACATTGCAATTTATTGTCGATGGAATATTAACATCCTTTTTCAAGTTACCCATTGATCTACCAATTGTGTCACGCTTGAATAACTGTTGTCCATTATTGTATGAATCACGTCTAAAATGATTAATTGCACCAGTTGAAGCTGCCAATGGATCACGTCTTAATGTATTTGGAAATGATGACGGATGAATTTCACGTTTAATTGCTGATGTAATCGATGATAAACCCAATGAACTGCGTCGTCCTAATGTATTCCCAGAAAAATTAATGTTGTCATTACGATTGCGAATACTCAATGAATCCTTACGTGGATAGAGAATGTTGAGAGAGCCGCGACGATTTGTGCAATTTTCCTTGGCATGTTTTCCATGAATGTCACAACAACGATCAATGAAGCTACGTTCAATTCGTAAATCTGGACATATTGTTTGATGATCGTGGTCTAATTTAACATCACGAAACAATTCCTCAAGGCGACGTATCGCCGCTTGTTGATGAAGAGACGTTGACATTTTAAAAAGTGTAAAATTTCAATTGACCAAAGCCAAATTATTCAGGTTGATGTGGAAATTTATGTGAATTATTCTCAACACTTCTTACACTCAATTACTCTTCACAGTGGCAATTTATGTTGGAGATTGAAATTATGAATTTGAATGAGATGCATTGGATAATATAATTGAAATAATAATATAGGTATCACTGATATCGAAGATGAAATAGTTGCACTCACAAGATTAAAAGAATCGAATGCGACTTAACACGCGTCTTACTGAACACTGTGTGTAGTGTGTGAAGAACGAAGTCTCTAAAGTGTTGACGAGAGAATAAGAGAGATATAAGAGAGAGGGAAAAGGAGCTCTCGGGCGTCAATGGAGCATACAGCTTCGGTGGTGCTGGTGATATCCCCTCACTCAACTTTATATCAGTTACTTCAGAGGAACGGAAAGTCACCATATTAGGTCAAAGTTATGTCCATTCTTGTACATATACTCTTGAAGAGGATGTTCTCATGTTTTGAAGAGGAAGTCAAGTCAATAATGTTTGTTTTCACGTTTAGTTTCTTTGCAGTCATTCCATGTACTTCCTGCTCATGATAAATTGTGTTGAAATAGTTGACGAACATTGGAATTTTTGAGATATAAACCTAAACGTACGAAGGTCAAGCTATTCTCTATAGAGACTTTTGATGTGTTTATTTTTAAAACTGATCTTTACTTTAGTTTATTGGCATGATATATTGATAACCAAAAGATCAATCCAATTCAGGAAAATTCTTTTGATTTATTTAAAAATTTGGGATAATTTGATACGAAGTCTTCTCGATGGAGCAATTAGTCATATTTTTTCGTTGTCGAATTTATGTTGAAGATTTTATTGGATTGAACAAATATTTCCGCCTGTTCCTAATCGCTATCCTCTTTTACGTTTTCATTTTTCAATAGACCTCCATCTGTATAACCTTTGTCGTTATAAAAGTCATGAGTTTTTTCGTAAAATGTTCATAATGAACACAATGATTACTAAGCCAAAAAGTAAAAAAAAAAAAAACTTCTCGCCATTCATTCACGTTTCATGTTAAACAATTAAAATTCGCAAATTCTTTGAATACTCTAAAGGACAATAGTATCAAAATTTCTCCATTATTCACCCAACTTTCTTTCATATTATTTTCTTTCTATCTCTCAATATTAATTTTTTCATCACAAACAATAAATAATTCATCCTCTTTTACATTCCACCATTGAATCAATTGTCCTTGAAAATAACGTAATGTCAACTCTGAAAGTCGTGGCGCCCACAATTCAATTAAAATCTCGATATATATTTTTGTATATAAGTATATAATTATACATATGTACGCTGTCTCTACATAAATATTTCATGTCACTGCAGATAATTTTAGGATATGAATAATCAAGAGTGAATTAACTCCGCGCGACAACTATCAAAGATGTGTTGAATAAAAATTCTGGGTCGTTCTCGCAAAAACAAAAAAATGTAAAAAAATAAAACAGAGAACCAAGAATTGAAGATGTAAAAAATATATACATATATATATATATATACCATGGAAGAAGAGTTTGACCGACTTTCGGGACCAGACATGCCTCGTGCGCGTATACGTAACGGGTCATACACTGTTGTAGAATACAAGTTCATGTGAGAAAAATAACGACAAATAGAGAAAGATAGAAAATCACCCACATGGATGTGAACATCCATGCGAAACCATGAATAGAAATGGTGATAAAAAAAAAATATTACTGGTATACAGAGTGAGTTAAAACAGAGAGAAAATGATAGTGTATATGTATAGACATTGATGGAATACACATTGGTATTTACACGATGGGCATATACTGGCACAAGGCCCTGTATGAAGCTACTTGAAGGTTCGTTCACTCATGTGAATGAAGCTCAACAAGTATATACTTGAGATAGACATTGAAGTGATTCTACTTCAATAATATTTCGTTATATATATTTGATACACCTGGTAAATTTCACTTGAATCTATTACTTTCTATCTTTATCGCTTTTCTTTCTATCACTCAACTATTGATGTTATAGCTGAATGACATCAATAATTCAATGAGAATTTTTCTCTTCATGATATGCATATAATGAATCTGATTATAGATAAATTTAAAAGTGGAAAATGAATTTGATATTCATATGCCAGTTCGATCAACCAATAATTATTCTGTTATTTCTAGAGCATGACATTGCCTGCTGGAGATAATTACATTGGATAAGAGAAAACTATATGAGGTATTCATTAGTTACTGTCAATCACAGCAAGATGCCGCGCTTATGATATTTAATTATTTTGTTTATATTCATTTTTTCATGGGCCAATTTATAAAAATTGGCCAGAATTAAAAAAAAAACATTGATATCCATCATCACAAAGTGTAGATGAAGAATTTAATGAGTGGATAATGGAAGAAAAAATATAGAGAATTATTTTCTGAAAGAGTGATCAAAAACATTTATATCAAGTACACACAAGCATAGACACCTGTTTGTCAAGGTCATGTCTAAGAACCTTATTGTGTTGTGAGCTAATTGTGTTCTTCATTGAAAAAAATATCAAATTACTACAGCCAGAATTCTCTGTGGCCACCTACTTCTATTGATATACCTGTGTATATGTGGATATGTTTCATCTGCATTAGAATAAAAAAGAAAAAATATCAAAAGACAATTCGCAGTGGTTCACCTTGACAAATGAAACAATTGCATAATAAGATTCAAAGAGGAAGGTATATCTTTCGGCGGAACAACGATGATAAACAACAGAGTATTGTTACATATTCGGAAAAACAAACAACGATCCGTTGTGCAGAAATTGAGTATACAATTATCAGAAAAATGGTATGGAATGGAAGAATTATACAGAATCATAAGAATTTGATTGGCATTATAAGGAATGTCTAATTGTTCCAATCATTAATATTATTGTCTGACATATAGGAAATGGATTGCTCGATTTTAATGAGAATTAATTCTCAACCCACGATTTTAAGCTCTTTTTAGATGCATCTTAGACACAATTGATTGATTCAACTACCATGGAAAATAACAAATCACCTGGCATAATAATTTGTATCGGAATAATTGCGTCACCTATACATGCAGCAAAGTAGGAGAAGAAGGTGAGGAGAGATGAGGGAGTAGCTTGTGGTGATGGGCACAAGTGATTATACAAGAAAATCATTTTAAGCGTGGGTTAGATCTTCTCTATCGATTGAGTGAAATAGAAAACTCGTTGTGTTTCAAGGAATCTTGAGAAATAAATAAAACGTAAATTTCCAAGTGTAAGTATCTCACTTCTTTGTTTACTTCTCTACTGATTTTTTGTCTGATTGTTGGACATTCTGTCAGAATTGATGAGTAAGAAAATACAGAAATAAATCCTTGCCACGCGATGATTCAGAATATTTCCAAATAAATAAATACTATGTAAGATCAATTGTTATATGAATTCATCTTTAGATACACGTATTTGCAGATTGACTTCGAAGACATTTTTTTTCTGTTTTGTTGACACACTATTATCTATCACAACCACATTGTGAATCATTGTGAACCATAAGAGTATTCCATGAATCACTTAGGATAAATTTGTTGTATATTCTTTTCACATCTCCATTATTCAATTATTTCTTCCTTAAATTCTTTTTGAATAATATCAGTATAAGTTGTACTAAAGAAAAATTTTTTTTTTCACGCATCGTTTAATGATTACGATGTATTGTTTACTATGTTCACTATATATTACTATACAAGAACGATGAATATCCGACCAATTTAAACGCTGAGTTACCCATCAGTGCATCATTTCCAACTTATAGCATGAATATATATGTATTTTAAAGTCCTTTTTCTTTTTCCTATCCCAAACTACATTTTGATTCTTTCTGTTAAATAAAAATCTACAACTCCATTGTTTCCTCGACACTCCCGCTCAGTTATATATAGACAAGTGGGCGCAATGAAACGAATTCTTGTTAATTGAACAACATTGAATTATGTCAATTACACGATCATTAAATTCTATATTGGTAGCAATCTTCATGACGAATCGATTGTTGATCACAATAAGCGCATAGATCCATTATACACACGATTATCAGTAATCATATGAGACTTATGATTATTACATGTTCACTGTCGGCTTTTCTCTTTTAGCGCAAGAAAATAAAAGTTTCATCAGCCATAATATAGCGATTAGATTATCTATCAAATGGCGCAGCAAGTAAATGTTTTCATATATGCATACATCACGTAAAATTAATAGCAATGTCCTTGCAAATTTGCTCATACGTTCTTGTTTCTCCCACCTGTTTGAACCATTTGAATTGACGTATAAGTCATTTGCAGTTGTTATAGACCTGTTCCAATTTTCGTTCTCTTGTTTTTCTCAATCATTTATTTTTATATTCTTTTTGTCTAAATTAGGCAGAACGACACAGTTTTATTTTACTGTTGAAGACCTCGACGATGAACTGATTCCACCGAAAGTAGACAACTGATAATGTAAGTCAAGTACTAATTAAGATACTCTCAATTACAAATGATTCAAATAGGAAATAATAATAAATAGAATTAACTGCTATTGAAAAATCTGATTACAATAATTATTTTTGATGTGTACTCACCTTAACCGGTTTTACTGTATCATAGTGACTTTCGTGAATTCTGGAAGAATCATATACAATAGGTGGTGTTGAATTTTGTCTCCTGTAAATAAAAAATAACAATGTTAATTTAGTCTTTTAAACTTATACTTGAATAATAGTTATATTCGTGATAATTAGAAGAATAATTTCTTACATTATTGGATCGGCTCCATTCAATGCTGGTTTTGGTGATTGGATACCCGATCTATTTGGTGTGCCAGGAGGATGTACAGGTGATGGTCCTTTACTTCCTGCGTGTGCTTTGCCACTGGAAAACAAAAAACTTCGAGATAAAAATTTTATTTCACAGGAAATCACTTCAATTAGTCTATCATCACTTTCATTTCTCCAACAATAATCAAATTAGCTCCAATCAGTGAATAAATTGAAACCATTAACAATGTAATATCTATTTTCATCCTTTTATCTGACATGAAATTACCGATTGATATTGGGTGACGTGTATCCAAAATTGCTCGCATTATTATTACTACTCTTACACATACTACTATGTCCACGATGTTTGCTTTCATAAATCGGCGCTTTGTTTACCGACACACTGACCCGCTCAGCAATGCGAAATCGCGGCACAGTCGGTTTATGATACATCATATTACATGGACTAGTATAAAAATAAATAAACAAGTAAGAAAAAAAAAAAAAATACCAAAACCTCAAATTCTTAACCACAAACAAAAAAAGCAAATTGTTCTGTTTCAATCGTCTCAGGCAAACAACATAAAATTTCTCAGCGTATTCAATGTCACAACTATCATTCAAATGAATGAAAATAACATAAACCGACTCAATTAAAAATCAAAGTAAACAGCAACGATTATTCATTGATAAGTCCAGTGCAATAATTTGCAACAAATAACAGAACATGTTTATCATACGATGTCACACAAGAGACTGCGTGTCGACAAACGATACTACAACTATTAAAAGTTCTCGAATGTACACATATTATTGTAATGTAATGGTATGTCTTCGAACGAGAGAGAAGAGACGATACCAGAGTGAAAATGCTACGCTACACCACCGTTGTTGGAGCACAAATGCCAAGTACGCGAGCCGGCATCAACGGACATCAACGAGTCTAAAAGCCCATGTACATACATACACATGAATGAGAAATATATATATATATATATATATATTTTATGTACAAATACATACGTATATACTGCTCCATACTCTGTGTTCACAACAAAACTATATCGTGGCCAACGCCTCCATCAGTGTATCAGTACTTGGCTTTCATTGCATAGTACACAGGCACGCGCGCGTGCTGTATATTCAAAGCGTGCTCTTTACATCGTCACTATTACACCCTAACGACCTCGCAATAAATATCAATTTTCAAATGTCTCATTTTTATTATGCTCCTCAAAAAAGCATAAAGAAAGAATTTGATGTAACGAAAAAATAACAAAATAGAGAAATGGAAAGAGAATGAGGAGAAGAGGGGGAGAATTGAATACATCATTGTGTTAATAATTTTGAATGGAAACAATAGAAACTTTGGAATATATAAAAAAACAAAGAGAAATTGAGAACATGAATTGTAAATTGAGTTTAAACATTTTATACAGATAAAACTGAAACGACAAATGGGATTTATATGACAGTATATGTACTCGTGGATAAACGGCTATTAATGTGTAGGAAAAAAAGGGAAGATAAAAGCAGAAGAAAATATGTATGTGAAGAAGAAATTTATGTGTACGTAGAAAAGTTGAAGTTAGGTACACGTGCGCGTAAATGAAACCAGAGAGATGGTGAGTGTAAGCGAGAAAGGAACTAAGATAAATTATATATTCGAGTTGAATGTGAAGAGGATAGAATGCGATGCGAAAGCATCCAACAGCTGTTATATCTAGCAAGAACATGTACTGAAGCGTCCTAGCCGTTATTCCTCATTTCATGCGATACTAATACCCTTCCCCTTCACCCTTGCCGCTTGCCCATCCTGATGATCTAGACAACACATTTGTTTTGTGTTCATTCTTATTGCCATTTCATTTTCATATAAACCTACTTGGGATTTATTGGATTATGTTGAATTGGCAATCGATCGAAAATGGAAACAAAAAAATGAACATTCTAAAATATTGCTTCATTCACAGACGAATTATTCAGTGTTCAATTCACACCGCCACTGGATTTCAGCGTCACAAAATCTCACCGTGAATTATCTATCCAATCTATTATATCAGTAACACGTTCGTTTATTCAAGTGGTTAAATATATGAATCGAAATTCATCGAGAAATATCTGCGAAAGAATATTTTCTACATAAGAATATTAGAACATGAGTAAATTTAATAAACGAACATTTCATTTTCTGTAGGATAATCTTTGACGTTCATCTTTTCATGAGATATACTACGAGCCATTATATGCTGATTTATTCTAAATGGCGTAATATGTAGGTGGACTTGATGAGAAGAGGAAAATCGAAGCGTTTATATTCGCAATGAGAGAATGTGTTTTAAATTAAATTTTCATATTTATGTTGATGATGAATTATCTAATATAACAAGAATCGCAATTGGATTTGACCTTGTCATCTTCATGCCACCACGTAAATATAGTAATAATGATTTCAGTGTCACCCACAATAGGACAATAGAATTAGTTAATCAAAAAAATGTTCGAGTGACGTGATTGCATGTAAATATCCATATGTAAACGTATAAACATGTGTGTATGTATTTTTATGCTGATTGCTGTGCGATTTCACCCGTATATCCGGCATCCGGTCACGAGGAATATCAATACAAAATTCCACTTTCGTTTTGATTCAATGCATGCACAAAATGTTCATCAAAAACAGTCGCATCGTTCACAAAATAAACATGAATAAATCAAGAATTAAAAGTGAATTTTCATCAGCATTTTTTTCTTTTTCATTGTACAAAAACGTGCGATAAGAAATTGGAGTCATTGGCCGATGTGTTATTCAAAGAAACGTTCACAATAACCCTCGTGAATATTAATTATCACATATTTGTCTTAGGAATGATTTTATTGTTCAATGCCATGGCGATGACGCGCGTTCATATAAATTTTATCGCTACAGGACGAACAAGTGAATGACAAATATTAAATATTTAATTCATTACTCCCCATTCATATTCACCCACGTTCATTTGCTCAATACACGAATATATTTTTATATATCTGTGTATGTATATCAGCATTCATTTGTATATGTTCACTCGAGTCCCTTTTGTACGCCAAAGGAAGTAAAATCGCACTTGACATTTCATGGTGCGTTAATTTTAGCTCGTTACAAGACATCAACAAGCATCACACGCACAGAAATTCTCACTCTTCAATTTTTCCTCTCCTTTCTCGTCTTATTTTCTGTCCTCTGTCATTTTTTCATCCTCGCCTATATTCCATTTCACTTTATAGTCTGGTTGAATCATATGGTATGGAGACATCGGGTGAAATGGAAGACCGGATATTTCATACTATATCCGCAAAAGATCAACAACCAGTTTATTTCTTTTTCCATTAGTTCTCCGTAGATGTTTATACACGCGAGTTTGAAACAGAACTCTCATCTCTTTTATACTTATTTGGCAGTTCCAGATAATTTGTAGAAGTAATTGTCGGTCGTTTATAAAATTCCAAAGATATGTTTGTTGGAATCATATTTTGTTGTTCCATATTTTGGCTTCTTACTCAAACTCTTCCTGAAATAAAAAAACGTCTTTGGGCGCATCCGGTGACAAAAATAATTTGTCTTTCCCTTTGGAATTTTTCTTCTTTCATTTTTCAGGTCATTCTTTCTTCTTTCCTCCTCGAAAACACCGCTGCTATTATCGGCGCCATATTAATTTGTCTAGACTCAATGGGTGCGCTATTCTTGTTATCTGCTTCGAAGAGGATTTTAAGCCCGTGGAAAAATCAGCTCTTAAGGAAGTACAAAGAACACAGCGCACCACGAACTACATGAATAACTTTTATGTTCCGTGTGAAGCAATTCGAGTTTCTTTAGCGCTGTTCATATGCTGGAATTCGAATCAGTTGCTTCTTTTCCAAATTTTACTGTTATTGAAACTAGGATTCAATAGTCACATCGGGAATCACCATCCTGATTGATACAAGTGGAAGATTGATTATAAAGATCGAACGATTTCCTACTTGTGTCTTTCTTCATTTGCACAATTGAATAATGAAATGATGTTCCATACATTTTTCCTTTATCTCAAATTTATTTGGAGATATCATTGGTGAATGATCAAAATTATTGAAAATTTTCATCGATTTTGATCAATTATTCAAAGTGTAAGATGAAAATGAATAATCATCCAATGAATGAAAATACACACATATGCTATAATAATTTGGAATATTTCAACGTCGAGCTATGTAACAGAATGTATTGTGTCATTCATTGTGTCAGAAATATTTCTTTCTGTCCAAATCGTAATGCTATGAGAGCAAAAATGGAAATAAACAACATTGGAGGCGCGTTTGATATTTTTTCTACTTGGCGGTGGAAAAAATTATGAATGAAGTCTATTTCTGAAAACCCGTATTGAAAACATCTCCCCCATCCTGATTCTTCAACTCACAGTTCAATTCTTAGTCTTACTAAGGCCAACAACTGTTCCACCAAATCAGAATTTATTTACATAATATCGTCAATTATAAAACACTTATCTTAACATGATAAAGCAAAGCAACGCGGGAAAATTTCAAAGAGGCGTACTTACGTCTCATTTTGTAGTCTATTATCGACCAATTGCGCAGAAATTGGTGCCGAAAGCTGTCTCACCAGCTCGTCTCGTTCTCTCTCCTTAATCTGTATCGTTTCTTGCAGTCTTTGTTTTTGTTTTTGATATTCTTTGAATAAATCACCATTATAACTTTCATCCAACGGATCACTAACAACAATTCCACCGCGCGTTGGTGGAATTACTGTGGGCTCTGGTATTTTCGCTGCGACACCAGTCGGTTTCTCTGCCAACGAGTCTCGACGCGAACTTCTGGCAGTCGATAATGCTGGTGATTCACGGCCTGGTGCTCGACGCTCGGGTGTTGACGCTGCAGATGGATCAATTTTCCCACCTAAAATTAAATAAAAGTCATAATTGTTTCACGAACATAAATCTCTATTTATTGGTAAAATATTCTAAGTATAGGAAGTGCGACATTTAGTATGTTCGTAGCAATACTTGTGCATAATTCACAGCTTACCGTCAGGGCTTTGAGATTGTCCACGAATACGTGGCGGTGCTTTTGGCTGTGTTGCATTGGCGATTGTCTCCTGAATTGATGGCAATTGTTGAAATTCAGCGTAACTAGAGCTGAGAAAAACATCACCCTCATTTTCGAACAACCGATCAACACTTGTATTCATAATCTTATTATTTTTGAAACCAGTGAGATGAAAACTGGCGAACGATGAACGTGACATTGGATTTATATCCCCAGTGGATAATGCCATTAATGCAGCGGAAGGTAATGTATTTCTCGGTCCGGGACTTCTTGGTCCTAGACCAGCTTCCAATGCCGGCACAAGACTTCTTGACATCATATCAGCGGCAGATCTTGGTCGTGTAAATGGCATTGCACTGTGTGGAAATGTCTTTGGTTTTATTGGCGTTATCAGCATATGCTCCGTCCACGAGGTCTCCAGTGACGGTCTTTCCAATCGTTCAACGTCAACATTTAAAGTACGTTGCGCAAATGGTACCGCAAATGTATCTGGTGGTATACTCTGTAGCCATGATAATAAACTCAAATCTGAATCACTAAACCCAACTGATCCATCAAGCAATCGTGAAAAACTCATCTCAACCTGCAATGAAAAATAAAGCATGGGTCAATAAAATATTTTACATTTCTCTATTCAATATATTTTAATTCGACATTATGAACTGACCTGTTCGCTTTCTTTTGAGCCAGTTGCTTTGGCTTGACAATAATTAACGCACGATTCATACAGAATTCCTTTTATGATTAATTGAATCAATCGGTCATTTTTTGCTGTCGTTACTGGGTGATTTGGATCAGTTTTGCGATCACCAGACAATGATTTTTCTACCAAAGGATGAACTTCACGAAAACATTGTACTCTGGCATTGCTTGGATTCCAATCTTTGTATTGCAAATGATCAGTGAGTCTTGGCAACGTTAATAATAAACAAAGACTACTGTATTCCTCTTTGGATGGTGCTACTTTTTCTAAATCACTCAGTACTTTGACAACTTCTTCAACTGCATTATCGACATTGCCATTGCTTCCAGCAATTATATTTGCTTCTGATTTGATGCATAATAATTCAACGTACTTGTGTCGTAATATTGAGTACGTAAATTTCCGCATATCGAAATTAGGCAGTGCCTCAAGCGGTTGAATAAATTCCAATACATCATCCCATTGTCCATCGAGAATTAATTGACGTAAAAATAGTACATCGTCGCTGTATTGGCCATTTATCACACCGGTTTCACGTTCAAGTGATAGTTGAGTAATGTGAAGGTCACGACCATGGAGAAATTCAAGAGTCAAACGCACCACGTCTTCCTCGCGCAGCGTCAAGTGCGCCGCCGGCATCACGTACCGAATACGCAACCTGTAAATAAATATAAATAAAATAATATTACACCAACAAATCATGTTTCAATTCACATAAAATATTCAGATGAGAGCTGCTCAGCATCTGGAGATAAAAGTTTCATTTCCGAACATTTGTAACAACTTTCGTTTTAGTTGATTACTATGAAAAATGAGAAATTTCATTTGAAAATCGATTCTCTAGTTTAATTAATTATGAACATTATCGTCGGAGTAATTATGAAATATTCTGTAAATATTGTTCGGAATGTTTTGAATAAATACATGAGCATGTTGCCCCTCTCTTGGGTTACTGATTACGAAAATTATGAGTAGAATGAAAAAAAAAAAACATCAACATTTACCCATACGACATTGGCCAATATCAATGAGAATTGATTGACGAAATATTGTTTCAAGTTGAAGTTTCCACATTATTATCTTTATCATCATTATTTCGTTAATCGTTCTATTGTTAAATAACAAAGTGTATGGAGTAAATTATGGAACAATAAAAAAATTGCCGTAACAAATAAACATGTCAACAAATAATTGATGCAATGCGAAATGTAATATCAAGTCTGCAAAATTCGTTATTCCATCATGTTGACTTTCAAATAAAGATGAGCATGATCCAAATTTAATCCACCACTGAACTCCCAGTGGACAAGTAGTGCTGTTATTCCTATGGCGATTTTATCTTATTCCTTGGTAAACTTTATTCATAATTAATATGAACTGAATCTTGAAGTGTATCGACTACCTATTTTATCGTTGACTCGTTTCTTTCATTTTTCAGATTTTCATCCTGCCGAAATTGTTCTTGGTTTCATCGTTGACTCTTGATATTTATTATCCGGAATACGAAGAACCAGAGCAACAATATGAACCATACCCATATACATCACCCTACATACACAATCCAAATCAATTCCAATATGCACGTCACCGACCATGTCAATGTTCATATCAATCTCCACCCGAATCCTTCTACTACCCCTCATCCGACTTCCGATGTTCACCAAAACCAATTAAGCGTCCAGTCATAATTCCTACATCACCACCAATTTTTCCGCCTAGAACAAATTTTCGTCCTGCACAATTAACACCGAACATACAAACAATTCATGATGAAACTAAACACAAATCAGATGATTTTTTTCATTCACATACAGAAACTAAAGAAGTTCCTGTTAAATCAGAGTCAATAATTGAATCAACGGTAGATGAAACCAAACGTAAAACAGAAGAAACTTCCGAAGTTCATACAAAAACTAGCCAACAAGATCCAACTAGTACACGACGACGTTCATCACAACCTTACTCTGCGTTCCATCAATCACCGACTAATTATCAGAGATATTATCCACATCAATATCGCTACATGAGATCTGTTCTATCAAATTCACCCATTCCTCAAGTCCACAATACCAACAACGGTGTCAGAGTAAGTTTCAATTGTACAATACAATCAATCAGACATTGAAAAAGAAAAATAATTTCATATACGAGTGGACATACAAAAATGTGTGATAATTGAAACAGTTCTTTGTGTGCAGATGGATTCCAATCACAAAACCGGATCAACCTTCTTACGAGGACTCGATTCTTGGAGTGACATGGAGTCATCGAAAACACAAAATGGCAATGATGTGGCCACGCAGTCGTCCATAATTTCACCAGAAAACTCACCAACCTCTCAAATAAACCGCAACAGTAAGTATAGATCTGAATTCTATTCTCAATACAAAAATTATTGCAAAATATCGATTGATAATTAATTATTTGTCATAGGTATTAGGCTCATTCGTGCACCTCAATTCAGTCCACTAGCTTGGGGTCGTGGTATAACTAATAATAATTACACTATTTACACTGATCTACGAAATTCCACACCGAGTGTTTATAACGGATCACCAGAATCTACTCAGAATTCATCACAATATCATATTGTGGAACCATCGAGAAAACTAATATCAAACTCATCAGACAGCTTAACCGAGAATGACAATAATCAATCTGCTAATTTGAATAGAAATGTGAAAAAAATATTTATTGTTGGAAGTTTATTTCATAGCCAGAAAATTGTTTGAATGAAAATTAAAAATATTTTTTGTATCAATTCCAGAATGCTGTTATTGGTCAATCGAATACTAGAGGATTGATAAACAATGCACGTTCATCAGGATATGACCAGAGAATAAATTATTTAAATGGTTACCCCGTATATCGGGGATATAATCAACCAAAACCTATAAAAAACTTGCCAACAACATCAGCTGTTCAAACTTTTTATCCTGGACAATCTTCAACCAACTTTGTCAAGTGGCCAATTGTCAATTACAGTGCAAACAACAATAGGACTTACAATCCTTATGACTACTGGAGAAATAACCGACAGACAAATTTTTCGCCATTATCATCATCAAATCCATCAACGAATCATAACCCATATGTTGTTTATTAATCGAATATGAAATAAAAGTAATTATCGCTGATTATTTCAAGATGAAATTCAAAACACATCATACAAATCTGTTTTGGATTACATTAGCCTATCATGGTACTGCTCGCTCAATTCCACTGCTGATGTTCATTCTGTACTTTTGGATTCTCGATATTAATAAATAATAACTCCTGCGGTAGAGACCTTCAAACAATTTTTTCCATTTTATTTGATTACTTACTTTTATTTTCTTTGTATTGCTCATAGTTTGATGATTTTCATGTATATTTGAATGTTTGATTACAATTTATGAGTCACTATCAATGCGAACTACATGAATTTTGTCTTAGTAACAATTTAATTGGAAGAAGCGGCTTTTGGCAACAAATAAAAAAGATGCTTGAATTGAATTTTCCTCATCATGTATTGTTTTCATCATGAAAATCGTTGTAACTCTTATTTACATCTATAATAGTCTGTAAATTATTTGTGAATACTGAAGAGCAATAAAGTACAAAGGACAGAATTCAAACGAATCAAATATGACGTTTTATACCAAATTCATTCATTCTTCAAAGCATATTTTCATTCAACATTCTGCCCCACTTCCTTTTTTCAATAATCATCACATTTATATAAAATCACAATTCGAAGTGAAAATAAGAACAAATTGCGCAAATTAATTCATAAAACATCGTGGTGGAATGTGCTAAATAACTCAAAACTTGCTGAGGTACAAAAAAATTGTGTATTTGCCATTATAATAAGACGGCCATTGCGCGTTTTTATATGAAACTGGGGGAATTATTGATGAATAAGTAATAAGAGAAAGTGGATGGCACAAGTAATAAGAGATAATATGAATATTTAAATGAAAATGGCTAAGATAGAAGTGAAGAAAAAAAAAAACACGGATAAAACGAAGGTAACCGCAAAGGGTTGAAGAGAAACTGAAAATTTCCGAATGGATGCGTTGAAGCTTCCTTTCTGCATGTATAAATCCTGTTGGGATTTACGGTCTGGGAAATGTCTAGCTTTTGAGACGTTAACTGCTATCGAAATCCCACCTACTGATGGATCCTCTTCATATCAAACTCCGAAAGCTTTCTCAACATTTTCATTCAACAAACGTAAAATCTATTCATTCTTATTTTTCGCTACTTTTTCCTTCACTTTATCTCTCCCACACTCCAAGTTATTTTATTCAGCTCCTTCACTACTAGTCTTCCCTTTCAACGTGTACAACTACCATGAATTGTGAAACATGAGAAAAAAAAAAAGATTCCACACATAAAAATGTCGATATGGAAATGATGAAACACAAGTCTCATGCAGTCAGCAAAATTTATTCGTTGGTCTTTATTAACACAGAACGTGTGCGGCTACAATTCATTGTGCTGTTGAGTTTCGACTGGACAAGCTGATTCTAATATCAACAATCATGGCGGGAATAGCATTTCATTCCTCAGTAAAATTAATATTTCAATATTTCCAACACCATAAATCCATCAATCATCTATTCAATCATTCATTCATCAAATAAGTTTATTAATTTTCACCATTTCTCTTTTTTTCTTTTGCAGATTGTTATACTGACAGCAAATTTAGTGATTCAATCATCCTGCCTTGATCTTTATCGTCCCGAATATGCTCGTTCTGCTTCTGCTTATGACTACTCACCACAATTCCAAGCAGAACCACAAATTTATCAACCCAGTCCATATAATAATCGAATGATCTATCAAAGGCAAGTGGTGGACGAGCCCTATCACAATCAACACGCAGCCTATCATGCGTTGACGCCAGAAGGTTACGGACATGTGGGACGCCGATCACCTCAATCAACATTTCAACCATCACCTTGTGCTCTTAGACAACAACAAAACAATCCCTATCGCTGCTACAGATCTGTTCCAGCACCTGTGAATTTTCCTGGATACCCATACTGCAATACCAACAACTATCCAACAGTGAGTCTGAATTATTGATAAGAAAGAAAAGTTTAAAGATTAGATACGATGAAAAGTTCATCCTCAACTTGATTAATTGTGAAAGTGAATTCGGCAAAGTGATACCTCAAATAGTTATTTATATGTAGGCCAACAATAATCAAGATGAAGGATCAATCCCAATACGAGGACGCGATTCTAGGAGTACCATGAAGTCACAAGAAACACAAAACAGCGATGATATGGCCATGCACACGCCAATGATACCGATGTACTTATCAAACTCTCCAATGAATCTCAACGGTAATTATAACATTTTGTTATAAACATTCCAGTAATATTCTATTTCTTTCTGAGATGATTCACTTGGTGGTTCTATTTGTAATTGAATTATCCAAATATTAATTGCAGATGCAAATAATAAGCGAGCAGCACAAGCACCCCCAACAACGTTCTATGATCGACCGAATAAAAATAAAAACGCTACCGTCATCAAACAAAAAATACCAATTGGAAATGTTGATACTAATATTCCAATACAACCTGGAACAACAACTTTGAAAACCACAATTATTAATCCTTCGAGATATTATATAAATCCGAATGCAACGCCTAAACCAGATGCAGCTCAAGGACGTGATGCTGACATTGATAATTCATCTGAAGATTATTCTAATTGTGAGGTGAGTGAACAAATCATACTATAGTTCTCTGTTTTATACTTTCATCAAAATTCTAACTGCACCAAAATCGTCACAATTTTTTTGGAATATTCAGTATTTTCTTTCAAATATCCTAACATCCTATCCAGGTTGATATGAATTCAATGAATTTCTACCTCCCAATTTTTGTTCTTGTATCGACAATAGCCAGACGGAAATGCCATACGGAAAAAATCAGATAATCCAATTCATATTATTAGAAACACCACAAAGTGTTTAGCCAACTCTAACATTAACAATTTATTGTATGAATAATTAATCAAGTTTGAAATCAATTCTAGGGTGGTGCGTTTGGTAGAGTAAACAAGACAAAAATAATGAGTAGTGTACATCCATCAGAATTGAATGAAGGAAGAATTTATTATCCAAGTAACAATCCTGAATACCCAAAGTTAATGGAACCACAAATGCCATCCGACAGCTTATCGAGAGTATCAGCTGCCCCATCTGTCGATACCATACAACCAACAGCTACAAATATCCAACAGCCAATATCAAATTATGGAACTGCAATTGGTAATAAATCGTATAATCCGTATGATTACTTTAAAAGTCGATCTGCGGATTCATTGCCATTGGCATCATCACCATCATCACCAACATCAACAAATAACAGCCGACCATATCCTATTTACACTCCAAATATACATCCAAATCATAACTTGAAATATCCACAATTGCGAACATCTCATTAGACTTTGTAGAAGCTAACGAACTCGCAATTGGTCCTAAAATTGCAGGATAGAAATTAGAATTCATCCACAATTGAAAAATTATGTTGAAATCAACAAATACAATATCATGTCATATTTTTTTTGTAATATTTGCAATTTTATTAGCTGTATTTAAATTTAACAAATGATAATTAATTTTAATCATCATGAAAACTTATCGAACTCCGTCCATTATTAAATGATATATTGATAGATTCACTCATCAATTAGTAAATTATTGTGACAAATATTTTTGCTCATTTTTATAATTGTTCACGTAGTAATAATATCCATAAGCATATTTGTAATTAATTTACCTCTAAATAAAAAATGACAACGAAAGAAGAAGAAAAATTGCTGTCAGTGTGTTTCGAAATTTTTTAATCGAAAGAGAAAAGTGTTCAAAGTAAAGTTAATTGCAATGGAGAAATGCACACCTGCTGTGATATTTAATGGATTGCGAATGAGAGCTCGACGTAAAAACGAAATCGATAGTGACAACCGGTCACAACTCATCGTAACGAGTTTCCTCTGAGTAGAACTGGCCATAGGTCAGTATATATATGCAATCATATAAAACAGGGAAGATTCAATTCTCAGCAATTTGTCCCTATGATTAATTGACCTGGAATTCGCGAATTCTGATGCTACAGGGAGATTTGAAAGACGAGGGTGCAAAAGGGGATGATTGTGGGGGTGGAGTAACAAATTTTCATGTGCATAACTGATTGCAAATCCCAAACATGTTGAACGATTTTATCCTCGTACCAGAGAGCTTTCTAAAATTCTATACATTAAATCATTTTCATAAATAAATATTTACACAATTTATTTTCAATCCAATATTCCAAACGGATTATATGATTTTTGCCTCGAGCTGAAAAATATTAAAATTCATTCAACTGTATGAAATATTATCTCGTATAATATTAAAAATGAAACGAAATTTTAGATCTTGTAGGAGGAGAAAAAATAAAAGTGAAATGATTTTATCGCAATTTTAGTATAGATAAGGCTCTACATTTCTCGTTTTTTCCCCAGCTTAAATTTTTTTTTTTCTAGTAAGAATGTTGGAGCTTTTCTCTTTTGCACGTAGTCGCTAAAGGGATCCATTACACAGCGACTTCTAGTCTCCATTGAGAGGCGAAAACCTTTGACCTCGCGGGCAAGCCTCGGGAAAAATGCGCTGACAACATTGGACAACCAGTTTGCACAAGCAAATGGAAAACCACCACCACCACCATCGACAATTATCTTTTCATTTATACTTTTTATCTTCTCTCTTTTCTACACCCATATAATTTTCCTTTTCTTTTGGAATACATAACGCACTCTTACAAATGGAGACGCATATTTTTATATGAATGTGGTAGATATTTGGCATTTTTTTAATTTTTCTTCTATCTATATTTTATTTATAGATATCAAAATTCTAAATATTTTTGTCACATTTACATTCATTCAGAATTAATAATAAATTTGAGATTGAATAATAATCGATAAAAATGTTGATTATGAAATCCTCCGAGAATTTAAAACGCCCATGAGAAATCATATCACAAAAAATGACACCGTCAAATTAATTTTTTTATCTTCATAAAAATTCCCATCAATTTTCATTCATCCTCATTCCCAACAGTCCACAAATATTCGATGAATCTAATCAAATGTGACATTTTATCAAGATGATTCCAATTTATATTGTTATTTTTATTTTCATTGTCACGTTTCTTCCTTCATAGCAATCGAGGAGAGTAGTTGTCGTGATTTATTGAAGATAGAAAAAAAGAAAGAAAGAAATTTCTTCTTTCGATTCTCTTTTAGCCCTCTGCTCGTTCAAGGTCATACAAAGGGTGTACTTGAATGGAATCGAGGGGGATTGTCATATTACAAAAAATGTGTATGTTCCTGTTATCTCCTCACAAATATGAAAGGGAGAAAAAAAAAAATAAAATAACAGAGAAAGAAAACTTTCCCGAATAATCCTCAAGCCCCATTATTTATCTTATACATCCCAAGAGGAAAATAATTCAACTGCATTGTACAAGATCCCTTTTCTTTCGTGGACAGTTTAATTTGTTGAGAAATGAATCCAAAATACTCGAAATATATTCACAAACAGAAACATGTAAATTTATATGCCACGTATACAATAATAAATGACTAGATGTAGTTATTACTCGTTCGTTCGCATTTGCCTGTTTCGATTTTCTATTCGCTAGGGATCAAACCAGACAGACAAGTGCACACAGGGTATAAAAAGGGAGCATAGATTAAAGAGAGATTAAGCATGGTAGAATTTTTCCGTGACGGTATGTCTGAACAGCAATTTTTTCCCCATCTTTTCATCTTCTCTTTCTCGTCGCCACACCAAATTTGTCTTCCCCTCTTTTAATTTTCCACCGCATATTACAGCCCCAATTTTTTTTCTCTCCATTCCGCACGTCTGCTATCTGCATTGTCATAATCGATAATAAAATTCGGAATAAAACTTTAGATAATCGTCCCAAAAAATTAATGAGAAAAGATAATGCAAAATTTAATTAAACAAAAGAATAAAAGTGGAGATGAAAAATATTTTCAACTATCGCGATATTATATTTGTTATATTCCTTTTTTTTTCTTTCTTCCCTTTCTTTTACGTGACATTGGATGCACACATATGATGACGAATAGCACAAGATTACTGCTGTAAAACCACCTCACGCAGACAGACACATAAACGCATATAATATACCTATATGTAGTTCAACGTCGTCACGCAGACGGACACTTTTAATTATGAAGAAACACGCACTAACAATATCTCACTTGGTGCACTTCATTAAATATTCTATTGTATGACTTCCGTTGAACAGAAAAATAAAGCAGAGAATGAACAAATTTCAATACGAATAATTTTTCAATAGAGAAAATAAATGAAAATTAAAAGAAAAGAGCAAATAATACCTACAATTTTTTCTATGAATGCTTAAAGGGTGCGGCTTACTTTTTCCTCTCAATTGTCGAGCGTTTGCGACGGGCCAACATTCACAAGTTTTTCAAATTATAAATATATAGCAACGACGTTTCCTATTTTTTCTTACTGACCGTCCACCACATATAATAAAACTAAATAAACACAATGATGAAACACATACCTATTTATTCAGTAAAATAATTTAAACTCACGTGAAAAATAAGAAAATATATAAATGAAAACGCGCCAAAACCGGAAACACGTGCCCGGACCGCAATTGCGCGGCATACGCACAATCTTATTCCGTTCGTTCTCGTCCTTGTAATATTACTAACTGATGTGATGATCTCGGGCAGTATATTCAGCCGCCGTCGTGTTCGCATTCTCTAAAAGCGGCGTCGCGGCGCACCGTGGGCGTCGAGCGCTCTGAAATTTTGCGCGACGCAACTCGTGAGACGAGAAAAAGAGAGAGAAAGAAAAAAAAGAAATGAACAGGAAATGGTGGGAGAGCGAGAGAGTTGATCGATCTCTCTTTCTCTTCATTCCTCTCATTTCTATTTTCCTCTTTATTTTTATTTTCTTCACGTTTCCTTTTTTTTTCTCAATGTTTGCGCGCACAGTCGATGACTTGCCAAAACCCATTCGCCCACTGTACTTTCTTTTACAATAAGCCATGTTTT
This sequence comes from Meteorus colon, assembly GCA_030523085.1. Classification (NCBI taxonomy): domain Eukaryota; kingdom Metazoa; phylum Arthropoda; class Insecta; order Hymenoptera; family Braconidae; genus Meteorus; species Meteorus colon. Next base: position 25,249 of record JAPYZH010000098.1, read on the forward strand.
TTTTTCTCGTTTTTTTATTTATTTAATGTGAATGTTTTCACATGAAATTGTTCAATGTCATGAATAAGATGAATGTAATGGGTCAACATTGATTGAGTTGTGAAGCTAGATTGGATGACAAAGATAAAATCCTTTTTGCATTACTGTTCAGGATTACGGTAACGTATCCTCGTTAAAGAGCCCACGTGAGAATCTCATGTGCGGTAAAATACCTCTTTCATTTTTCTTCTCTTCTATTTCTTTTCTTATTTGTTTACACTGTGGAATTTCCACTGCAACACGCGACACGAAAGGACTCGTTTACAATAAAGATTTCAATATTGTCGAGTGTAATCAACATGTGAATGAATTCACATTATACAAATGGTATAAATAAATTTTTCTACACAATTATAAAAATGTAATACACGTTTATGCAATACCAATACTTTTTTGTTTGTTTTAAATATCAATGTGTATGAGATTGTTGTTATTGTATCATGTGATGTTTAATTTCCGTAAATTGACCACTCCAATAGATTTGTTGAATTAATATTCCATGGAACAAATAAAGAACTAAAAATAGTTTCTTTGAATTTTTTCACTCAAGACTGACCAGTTCAACAGATTAATCTCAACCCGACTAGTATTTGCACAAAATCTTATTGTCGATTCACACCAGTGAACTTCACCAGTGAAATTTTTTATGCTTTCACGAAATGTTAATAATTCCAAAATTCAAGTAAAACCAGTTTAATCGTCTACTAAATAGCTTTATCAATATGTCAAGTATATCTGTTTTATCCTACTGAGGCAAGAAAAAAAAAAGAATTCGAAAACCAATATTGAGGTTCATTTTCACTCTTTTTGTAATTTATTTATTTATTCATTGGTAAGTTCTTCCCATTTTTTTTATATGTTAAATTATTAAAAAATGATTGTTTTCAGTGTGAATAATTCTTGACGCCATCAGGCGGATGAATACGCATAATAAATATTTTGCAAGGGAAGGACCAGTCGTCTAACATTTATTATAATGCACACACAACCACACGTGACCTATCCATGAACTTGATCACAATATCCCATTACTGTACACCTAACACTTGGCTCATAATTTTATTCATTCAACAACATATTTATCTTTACTTCCGTCTATCGACAATAAAAAAAATTGTTGTTCAATATTTAACATTGTTAAACATTGTAATAAAATGAAATAACTTTAAAAATAAAATATTTAAGATAATTCCAAATCTACAGAAGACAAGAGAAAATAAAAGAATTCAAAATGGTCTCAATCATCAATACGTTCTATGAAAGGAACTGACGAGGGGCGCGTGCACAAACTAGTTGGCTGGCTTACTCTCCTTGGTGCAATGTCCGTTCCGGCCTGGAGGACTTTCGTAATTGACCACGTGACATGTACGTGTGTAGATGTGTGTGGGTAGTTATCTACTTGCGAATACCGGAAAAATGCACCTTTTTGTAGTCTTTTCAAATTTAATTTCTAACCCCGAGCGTACTCATATAGTTAAACATATTCGCAATGCAGGAAGACTGAATTGAGGGCAAGAACTTGAAAATTGAGATTAACTCATTAAAATTGTCATTTCACACGCTCTTGATTCACTTCACAAAAATAAAAAGGAAGAACCCATACACATATATATATCTATCAACTTATTTCATGCACGAAAACCTGCAATATAATTTTGTATACGTTGAAATAACCCCCGGCCAACCCCGTAGCCGTGAAAGTGCTGAATCAATTCATATAAATTATGCAAATCAGCGAAATTCATTCAACACGAATATTGTTTTCCAAACAATTTTCATTCTAATTCAACCGTGAATATTTTCAATGCATTAAAGTGTCACAATAAGAATAGAATTGCACAGATGAGATGACATTGATAAAGATTGTAGCAGGTGCATAAACGTATGTGTCACTAAACGAATAAATAAAAAAATTGTCCCAAGTAGGCCTGTAACTTTCGATCATCAATATACAAACACAAGTATAAACCTATACACACCGGGAAATCTTTTTTTTTTCCTTCTCCCTACCTATAAATATTCTGATATATACGTTGGACACTGCAAAAACATCTACCACACTCTGTCGATAAATTTCTCTGACCTATAAAGTCAAACGAATACGCCAATGTTTTCCATAATAATTCATTTTTATCATACTCAATGCAAACAATTTTCAAATATGAAAAATAAAAATGAAGAAAATTGCTATTATCAAATATGCTACTCTCTAGTTTACCTTCCAAGTGTATCCTTTGAATAGTCCTCAACAACAGCAACTGCTGATGAAGTCACAACGACCATCGTAATAAAAATAAAATCCCATAATCTCAATTTGAAACTCGTTGAATTTAAATCATATATAATTTATCACAGTGACTTTGATATTCAGACGATAGATTCAACTTTGAATAAAGTTGTTTAAGTTTGTTATGTTAATTTTCATAGATAAAAATCACAATAATCACTTCAATGCATAATAATCACCACATAAATACCCCCAAATAACATCACCAGTTGACAATTATAATTAGTTTTTCATTCATAAATAAAAATTCACAACGTGAATGAATGAAAAAAAATCCAATATCAAATAATGAACACGATAAAAAATAGAAAAATTACGTGATAATTAATAAGTGAATGATAGTCACTGTATCAATTCACACAGACAATAATTGTCTCGAAAAATTGCAATTGCACTCGCGGTCTGGAGCATGAGAGAAGGCGGATGAGACTGAAGAGATGCTTTTGCAAACGATGCAAGCCAACATACAGATACACGAATGTAAAAGAGAAATATACGTACAAATATACACACGCACATTCACCTTACGCTGCAATATATACTTGCAAGTGCGCGCGAACGAAGAGTAAAGATACGAGAAGTAGCTCTTCTCCTACTTGTCTTCTCTATACCTATATACAAACTTACATACCTACATACATGTCTCATCGTCTTGTATATTTTCTTATTAATTCTGTTTTTTTTCCACATCGCAAGGATTTAAAGTAACCAAGACGAGACAATTTTGTATACCAATTAATAATAACATAAAGTGCCATGTAAATTTTAAATAAACTGTAATGAATCACAATCTCGAAATTAAACAATTCCACCACAATTATCAAATAAAAATGTTCTCTATGTATCAAATAATCTTATCCAAATTATTGTGGTACATTATTTCCTAATATTATCCACATTCAAAATAAAAACATAATGAATCAATAATTGAATAATCCAATTCATAAATGAAATCGACATTAAAATTAGTAATCAATCGGAATTTTAATTTCCTACAAGGGGGAAGAAATTGATTGGACCAATAATCGAATAAACATACACGAATCAATAATTCCACTCATGAAATTATTCGAATTAGAATATCACATCGTAAATGAAAACTCAATTCAAATAAAAAAAAAAGAAAAATTAATAAATAAACCAAATAACTGAATCTATTCTTTGTTTTTTAAACACGAAACTAACATAACTCATGTTCCTAATCAACAAACGCACTATTGTGTACCCATATTCACAATACAGATGTTAATATGTCACTGTGAGAATGTGAGAAAGAAAAATCAACATGAGAAAAAAAAAAGGAAGAGAACAGAACGAAGAAAAGAAGAGAGAAGTGCGTCGAAAGCAAAAAGGCGCTGCGATGACCAAATGGTGAAGAAAAAAGGGTATTATATATATATATATAATCGACTTAGGGGTTCGGTGTTCCGGTCGAGCCTCTGTGCGCGTTTGCAATTAAAAGGTCGTTAATCTCATTCACGGATGGTGTGCACGCCCGTCGTAGACTCCTCAGAACCTATACCACTACCACTTTATTTTTTTCTTTTTATACATATCCTCAATATCATCATCATCATCAACATTAACATCGTAAGCATCAGTATCTATATTGCAGTAGTACTTGTGATAGACGCTGTATGACGACTCTTTAATATATATTGTAGCAAAAGTCACACTCTGAATACTATGTAACGCACACTATTATAAATTGAACAATAAACATCCATATAAATATATAAATCTGTTCTTTAATTTATTATATTTTGAAAAAAAGTGATACGCTGTTTATATTTGCATGCCCTGATCTAATTATTCAACTTATTTATGGACAAGATAAGACTTTATGAAGGAAGTAAATGAAATAATTAAAAAAGTATATAAATATATTTGAAATAAAATATGGAGAGAAAGAAAAATATGAGATATTAATATATACCTAAATTTATATCAGAAACAATGTGAAAGTTTGTGTATTTTTGGCTGAATAGAAAGACTAATGAATTAACTAATTCTGGTAATTTTGCAATAATTTTTTTTGTTTCTTTGTTGTAATTAGCTTTTTTTCAATTCTGTATGAAGTGCATTTTTGATATGATGAGGAGTTGACGAAACGATTTCATTACATTTATGACGTGTAATCTAATATTTGCATGGTAGATTAATTCATTCCAATAATAGATAAGTAAAAGCAATACGGATGACTGTTATAAGTTGCATTAGTGTGGTGTTGATTTCAATAGTAAGTAAAGAGAAATATGACCAGAGCGATATATGAAATCATTATTCTCATCAATCAAACACTTTCACTGTGAAATATAACTATAAAACATAAATAATTATTCATGCATCCAATGTCTCAATTTCAATGAAATAAAAATTTGTTTCCAATACGATATTTGTCTTTCTAGTAATATAACACCACTAAAGTGTTGATTTTATTGAATATAAAAATATATATAGACTAAATGACTTCAAAGATCATAAATTACCTAGTGTGCTACATGCCAAACACCATGAGACGAATTTATTTGTGACAGTCTCGAGATTGTTTTCCATATGACTCTGTTCATACATTAGTATGACTTGACAATTAGACTGAGTAAAATGTGAAACATTTTAACGGATGTTGAACAGGCACAAAGAATTTTTATTTTTTCCAGACAGTATCACAATTACTATTAATTTTAAATAAAATTCATTTTTAGTATCTCAGTCATAATCTGAAAGTCATTTAAATGAATTATAACTTCTGATGAATTTTCAAAGAAAACAATATTGGAAGGGCATTGAGGATTACTGTGTAATAAATATAACAAGACTTATTTATTGTATGGACTGGGAAAGAACGAATTTCACGCGCGAAAGAATTAACGGTAAATACTTGTATATAATAATGATCATTCAGTTCAATCCCGAAAAAAAATAAAGAGGAAAAAAAAGAACTGGTTCTCTCTGAGTTATTTTGACCGTTCGATCGTTTTTTTTTTGTTCGAATCAAGTGTGAAGAATAAAGATGCAACGAATTACATGTGCGATAATACAACAGTGTGGACATTAACGACGAATTTATTTTCATGAGCATATTTTTTTATTCTTTTGTGTGTATCTCAGCTACATGATTAAAAGTTCATTTATCCGTATTTCAATTTTTATTTACCCTTCGTCACATCATAGAATTTACTTCCTCATTGCAATTTTATTACGCATGTCACACACACGTGTCGTGTGTTATAATTTCATAAAACATTTCTGAAACCAGTTTAGGACTGCAATGGCTCATATATTGGAATTCACGCAAACATGTCAAGACACACACGAAGATTTATCAAGTTCGATGTTTACGACTGTTCTTCTCTTTTTGTTTTCGATTAACCGGTCGTAGCTTTAGTCTCGCCAATTCGATTTGTATGTCTGCATCATCGGGTAGATGATGAACATGATGATAAAGATGATGACGATAGGAGAATAAATACTTACTATCTAACCGCAATATTGAATTATTAATCGTCGTTTCTTAAGATGAACGTGTATGGAATAATATTATGCGTTGAATAACGGGATGAAATTCTTTCATTCTGGTATGGCGAGCTACTGCATTGCCGAATATATTTGTCGCATTGTGTCATAGGTACAGTTGTGTTGGCGATTTATAAATAAAACAATTAACTCGTTGATGACTGTGCAGGAGCCAGCACTGTAAAGTTCATGCACTGTATAATGTTTGAGGTTAGACTTTACTTTCAAGACCTCAATGATCACCAGACTGACCGAAGAAAAAATCTCCCAAAATAACTACTAACAAATCCGTCTAAATCATTTATTTTCTGATCTATATTGTAGATTATTGATGGATGAAATCGAAAATATAATGAGTGCATGCACTGTTTGCTTATAGAATCAGTGCCCCATACAGATGTACACAAAACTAAACACACCCACAGAATTGACGCTCTACTTTGGAGATGCGAAGGTTATTATTTCATACTGGCAATGAGAAAGAAGAAACTATTGGGTAAATGATAAAATGGAATGACCTAACAGTCAAGATGTCTCTGCTATTATTCATTGAATGCCGATTACATTCATTGTGACTCAGCCATGCAGGAATGATGTCTTACCAAGTGATAATATTTTAAAGAGTATGAGAATTTTATTATGATGCAATCATTTCTATTAAAGTAATTCAAGTGTTTATAGTTGAAGTTAATATTGAGAAAATAAAAATAATCAATGTATTGATAAAGATAAAATTGAATGAAGGGATGAATTATGTTTTATTTCATTGTCAAGGTAGTAGTTGTATTTAAAGTCTATGAAATGATAAGAAATTTGAAGGATATACAATCGATACTGTATCACATTAACTAACATTACATAAGAGAGATTAATCGTGAAGTTCATGGGAATTTGATTACGAATGCTAATGGATTTCACATGTAGGGATCACGACGAACGTAGTGACATCATCGAATTTATATAGAATAAAATATTCCAGTTCATGTGAAGCGTATGAAAACTACAGTTATTTATGAATAAATCGTTCTCAAAATTTTTAGAGGAATCGTTAAGAATCGAATCGCATTGTTGATTTCTAAATAATTATTGAGTTTCATTTGCAGACTTTATCTCAATAAAAATGATAAAGGTAAACCAGATGAATCACAACATTTTTTAATTATATGTTCAAAGAAGAATATTTTTCAATGAGTTCGTAGATATTCCTAATTAATTTGTTACAGTTGCCAGGAGACGACATTGTACCAACCAACCACCAACCACCAACATCAAATGAATAATCATCAACCAAGTGTCCAAATTCACATGTGAAAATACCATAATAATTGAATTGTTAATTCACCAATGAATTTGTTCATCAATATCGTCAGGAAAAATTTCGCATAGAATAAAAACTCACAACTTTGAAAACAATGTTTCATATCGCTTCGATGTTGATTGACAATGCTAACTAACGTTCAACAATGAACAATTATCGAATGGATGTCACTAGTGCATCCAATCATTCACCTTCATGAGAGACATCGTCACGCTATGAGAAAAATTACACGAGGTCAGAACAAAACTTTCAAGATCAAACCAATCATTCAACTCAGAAGTTAATTAACAACACAAATTGGAATGAAGAAATAAACAATCTAAATATCTGTACCCCATACACAGATCGATGCCTCTTTGAATACCACGAACATCAATACAACCAGACACGAAAATGTCTCAGTGCACAATCGCACATCTCATATTATCAAAACAATGAGATCACCTTAATCAAAATACAAAAAAAATCGTATCCACCTTTACAAATTGAAAAACCAAATATCTGTGACTTCCACATATTCAAATATAATTCAATGAGTATCATTAGAGACAACAAAAGATTGCACAAGAAAATCACTTGTAAGGTCGAATTCAATCGTTTATCCTACTTGTAGTGTTGATGAACTAATTGCCAAAAGAAATAATCATCAGACACATGTGTCATCCCTCATTGTAAAGCAACATTTGCAGCAATTTATTCCATCGCCAAAGCCCACCAGTCGTTTTCAGAATATTTTATATCATTTAAAGGGTTTCATGAAGGATTAATTTCAAATCCTATTGAATTCTACTTTGTAATCACAGTTACACACATTTATCTATTCAAATGGCATCACTAGATTCAGGAAAAATCGCACAAGACACTAGACCATTGCACGACTAAAATACAATCAATGAATTCACCTTAATCAGCATAGTAATGAACCAATTTTAATTCACATTTATAAACAATTAAGGAAGAACTGTTAGTTGTATGTTTGCATTGTAATAAACGAAGATGAGTAGAAGAATTAAAATTGTGTAGCGAATTAAAATTGTAACATTGAATAAATTGAATGTGATGATCCTGGACGATGAAGACGAGTGCGAGAGAATAAAGAAATGAATAAAAATGTGATGAACACATGGAGATGTGTACGTATTGTATTATATGACAGTTCGCTGTCAAAGAACTCGCTGCATTACATGTATATACAGTAATGATGTAACATTTGTTGTACACCGCGTAAATAAAGTCTACTTACCGCTGTGGTGAAAAAAACGTCGAGGTGCAATGAATACAAACACTCACACACACTTATTGTATTTATACAGACACACGACGTTTCAATACTCGCGACTGCTCGCGACGACTTCAATCGCACTGGTGTGTACGCGATGTGGTATAGTGTGAGGAAATATCATGTTAGATTTTTATAGAGTAGATGGCGCGCGAGAGCGAGGCGATTCGTATTTTGTGTATGGCGGGAGAGTTTGAATGGGGAAATTTCATGGTGGGATTATTTCATTGGGTTGGGAAAATTTTTGATGAGTAGGTGGTTTCATAGAATGTCAATGTAACAATAAAATAATGGGAGAAATAATGAACGACAACAAAATGATAGAATAATAAAAGCTAACGATGAAAGAAGAAAAGAGAAACAAAACTGTGTTGACTGTATTGTCTGATATTAAGTGGTTTTTGATTTGGAACTTCTTGAAATAGACTTACTGTTGAGAAAACTAAAGTTCTTTAATTGAACAATCGAAATTATTATAAGACGATACAATTCACTCTTGTATCTTGTGTTCATACGTGTTATCTTGTGTATCTTGAGTGTGTTAAGGTTGAATAATTAATACAGAAAGCCTGCAATTAGGTAAAAAAGATGTATTGTTTCAATGTTTCACTAGTTGAATAATTGTTTGACAAACTGTCTGATTCATTTGAGTTCCAAATCTTATTTGTGCTTTTGTCGGGATTGAGATGGAATTGGAAGGAATGAGATTGGATTTTTCATTATGCAGTGAATCCAAAGAGAATTGTTAATGCTGATACCAAAATACCATGAACTCGAAAACTTGGTTCGTTCAGAAGTTGAGTTATGATTTTTTATTATTTCATTTGTTGAAAGCTTGATAGAAAATATGAGAGGAATAAAGTTACAATTATTTTTGTGCAGTGAAAAAAAATCAATCGAAAATCACCACCTGTTGAAAGCTACGAATGTAGATAACTTTGTAATCTCAATTATTGCCTAAGGAAATATTTTCGTTCAAGACAACCAATATTCAATTTTCAAATTGCAATTACTTTTATTTCATTTTGACAATTCACGTATATTTGACGAATGACACAAGCCAAATCTTTCTTATCATAATTTTTTTTAGTTCTCTTCTCCATATTAGTTGAATAATTACGAAGAATACATATTTTTATTAATTCTGGTAATTATTTTTCGTCTCTTTTATCCATTAATGTACTCCTTTTTCATTACCTATTATCGTTCAAATAAATAATGGTTGGGCAAAGCATCTAGTTAAACAACAAACACCTCGAATTCTCATTTGTATATATATATAGGAAAAGTATAAAAAAAAAACGAACAAAAAATGGAATCAAAAACGACTAAAAGTCTTCAAAGTTCTGCTTCATCCAGATAACTCCTTTTTTAATAACTTCAAAGTCTCTGGAATTATAATCACATATAGATTGACTCAATTCTCAATCACAGTGCAATGATATCTCTTACACTCTCTATTGGTTTCAATATGTTGTACATACACACAGCCACACCTCAATAATTCACCTACAACAAGAGATTTTTTCTTTCTACTTCTCCTCGTCCCAATGAACAAATATGGCTCGTTTATAATCTCCATCCATAACTATCAATTCAATTTCTGACAAGTATTCATACATAAATAAGCAAGAGATAATTTACACATTCACATCATGATATAATGAGATAGTGTCATTGAACATTGCGTCGTTTCAGAGACTATCAATAATCGAACATGTAATTTCTTCTACTACACTTTTCCATCGTATTCTGATAGAAGAAACAAAAAGAATAAGAATACGAAATGGAACTGGAACACAAAAACAGACAGAACACTACAGCTCATACACGTACACCAATTAATCTATCATCATTTGTTGGTTTGGTTCACATTCGCAAAATATATAGTTGCAAACTTTGTTCGGTTTCCCTCCAACAGTACTCACTTCATATCATTCACATTTAGTTTTTTTTTCCCTCATTTCGTTTAATATTCTACGCACTTATAAATATATTGTGAATATAACGTTCGATCTTCAATTATATTTTACTTTTTTTATCAATTCCGTGTTATTAAAGATTTCCTCTAAAGATTCTATTAAATTTTTCGACGTCATGGGACAATAAAACATACAACAATAGATTCCATTTTCCTCTGATCAACCTTCTTCACTCCTCTATTGTTGCATATTCATCACTTTGAACTTTTTTTCTTTATGAAAAAATCAGTAGAGAGATTAGAATGTATGTGCATTACGGCAAATCCCACATCCGAGTGCAAATTCTTCTCCAGTTGGTGGATGTTTCACATGCAGTGGACACTCTTCGCCATCCAATTGTTTTGCTCTGGGACCTGTAATGACAGTAGACAATAATACATACAGCCAGAATAGTTATTCCACTATGCACGGATTCGTGAGAAGCGAATCCAATTAATCAAGTAATGAGAATCAATCCGAATAAAAAATGCTTATGGTCCCGATAGAAGTACTTCAGATGGAACAATGGTGTTAGATCATCAAGTTGTTAAAAATATCATAGAAATAAAATAACATGAATTACCCGCGGGGCACGAGGGCAGTTCACTTTTTGGTATGTTTGTGACTCGTTGGAAATCATCGTGGCATGGATTACAGAAGTGTGTTGTTCCAAAGCAAAAGAAAACTGCTGTCGAGCAACAATATCGACATTTATATTCAAGAAAATCAGCTCCATGTTTTGGACACATCTGAGCCCTTGCCACGTCGCTGCAGCCGCCACAAACTAATTCAGTGGGATCAAATGATTCGCCACCAAGTTGTGCATCACATCGTGCTTCACCACCATAATAGGCCTTTTGACATTTGTAACAAACATAGTAGGCATAACGATCCATTGCGTACGACGCTGGGTCCTGATAATAACGACCACCTGACGTAGTAACAGCATCCGCTCTGCAACGAATAACAAGTTCATAAATCATGTCTCGAATTTGATACAATCGTTCATAAATAGTTTTCAGTCTCATATACTAACTTGTGTAATCCTTCGTATTCCAATCGCATCAACGCCTTCCGTTTGACATCCGCGAAAAGTTCCTTGATATTTGCCAAATGTTCGGTTAATGTTGGATGTTCAATAGAAACTTTACAAATAGGACAGAGTGAAAAGCCGAAAGTAATCCTTGGTCCCACCCAACGTTTCATCAAAACATTACGACAACAATGAAGATGAAAAACATGACCGCACTGCAATTGAATCGCCGGCGCACAAGACAATGCCTCAGTGAAACAAATCATACACATATCATCTGCGTCCTGTTTTAAATCGTTTGTTGATTGACAACGATGCAAACAAGGCAAGCATTGTTTTTCATTTCTCACACCGCCACAAATATGACCGCACGTATGTGTCTTATTGCAAGCACTCTTTGCATGCTCTTGACAATCATGATCTGAACAGATATTGCTGATTGCAAGTAATCCAGTATTACCAGTTGCGCCACAAAACCGACAAACTCCAGTAGTCCCAGCAGGTTCACGCGATGTACCATCACGAAATTCAACCAGTGCTTTCAATGTACGACTATCAGCAAGTGCAAGAATCCAAAATAATTTTGTCCTACCGCAACCCTCATGTAAATCTACGCGTATTGCTTCCTCTTCTTCTTTACAAACTTGACGTACATGCATTCGTGTACGACGATGAAGATGAAGGACACGATCACAATCCGCACACAAATTAGCGCAAACATTGCATCGTATTATGGCGGTGGTTTCGCCGTCATCGTGATTGGTACATGTTGGCCGTGGTGGCGGTGGTTGACCACCATCCATTGTACTCCATTGACCGGAAGACAAACGTTCAACGTGATCAGAATCAAGTACACAAAGGGAAGACAAAGCCAACCACAATGTTGGTGTACGAAGACATTCTCCAGGCTCACGTCGTTTCTCATCCAATCGTGTCAAATTCAATATGTTTTCCGCTATTGCCGATTTAGTTATTTGCGCCCATGTATCTGAAAGTTTGCCCGATGCCATATCTTTTAATAATTGAATTATCACTTCCGATAATTTTCGTGCCATGCAACCTCTCAACCACCATCGTGAACCGACATAACTTTTTGGATGAATACTCGTTGCCAACGAAACAGTTTGCAATGCTTTCCCATTATTCTCTTTCCCCTTCACTTTGACCTGAACGGACAATGTTTTAGCAATACAACTGAGGAATACATCGAGAATACCCGCATCATGTTCATCGAAATCATTGGCCTGGGGTTGTCCACCATTTGCCGTTGAAACAATACTGAAATCTGATGGTGGTAGTCGATTAACACTAAGAACATTTGCTAAATTTTCTGGTTTTATGTGAGGTAAAATTCTGCGAAGTAATGAAGTAACTTGACGTTGTACACGTGCCGATCCAGTGTGCAATAAACTCAAAATATCTTTTATCAATCCATATTGATGTGAAAGATAATTACGACCAACTGAACTCCCACTCAATGCCAACACCATAGACAACATTTCAAAGCAATATGTGTCAGAGGCTTTGGGTAAATCGCTAGAGTCGCTCAATACACTATTCGTTGCCGGCATTGGCGAGCACAGAAGTGCTTCCCATTCCTCTCGCAATCTTATTGTTTCCTTTCTTATTGCCTGAACAATATGTGTACAAACTTGTTTTTGGAGATGTGTTAATTTACTTCGACTGAATAAAATTCCAACCATATGTTCACGTAAATCGTGACTGTCTTCGAGTTCTTCATTACCTGCTGTCTCAACTGCTGTCTCCTGAAGATTATGATTGTGATTATGATTGTCATTTTGTTGTTTATTATCACCTTGGATTAGTTTTCCAAAAACTTGTGACGTTATAAAACGAAATACTTTCAGCGTTTCCGCTTCACAATTACGTTGTTGGATTGTTGTTGTACTAAGTTGTTTTCCAATTTTTAATGATTCACCTTCAATCTCACCAAGAATACGTATTTGCCGTACACGAAGTGAATTATCTGGTCCCTTAAATTCCAAACCAACGACAACATGTCGTGTGACAACAATTGGGCAATTGATCCAACCAGCAGAACGACTCTCAATGTCTACCGTACGAAGCTTTATCATCTCATCGACATTCAAACCAGATTGAAATGTAACATTCGATACTTTGTGTGTTAAATCACGACAATTGTCAATGTGTATGTAAACCATTCGTGGAAATGTATGCGCTCCACAAATAATGCTGATAGTTTTTGTTTTATTCCGATCTTCATCACCAGATTCCCAAAAAGTCTCTGTCGAATTGTCTGTCAAATGACCAATCATCGCCTGACGACTCGATGCTTTTATCTCTACACCAGATGTTAAATCTTTCAATGCTTCCACTGAAGTTGTAATTTGTTGTTGTGAATACGCTGACTGATGACTCTCATGCATGCTCATCGTAACATCCTCTTCTTCTTCAGATCGGGAAAGTATCTTACTTATATTACTGAACACATGACTACGATGGAGGAACATATGATCGGCTGGTGTAAATTTTATACTCCAACACTGCACTGCAGCTTGTTGTAATGGTGATCCAGGTGGTGGCAATAACATCAAATCCGCAATTGTTTGTAATAATGTATGAAACGCAGTGGGTAATGGATTCACTGCTTCACCGGCAATTACTAAATCACTCAATGGATGTTCGCATACACCCGACATATCGTGGTCATCTTTTCGATCTGAGCGATTATCGTCGTCTGCCGAAGCGCCATCAATCAATTCAACTGTTGCCGGTGTTAATGATGCCATAAACCACCACAACAAATCATGCAAACCCATCGGTTGTGTGACACTTCTCAGTAACCAATTAAATGCTTGCATCGCATAAACACGACATGCTGCGCGTCGTAAAGCCTGTTTCATTGCCAGTTGTAAATGTTGAAGATTATGTTGCTGTAAAACGAATAGCATTACTGGTCTAATGAGAATTTCTATACGATCGCTTGAGGGTATATCAATATTGTTTGCTGATACAATCGCCGATTGGTCCATTGATGGCACGAGTCTTTGCAACGCAGCCGATGGATAGCACAGAAGTGACGAACCACCGTCATTGTTCATTTCGCTGCTACTATTGTTGCGCTTTCGCATCATAACCACTCGACCGTCATTGCTATTTCTTGCCCACGGTGCCCCTGTTGACATTGACACTGAACGATGAAATGCACCACAAGGGCCGCAGCTACGTCCTTTTCCGCCATCGCTGTCACTGTCACTCATTGGACATTCAGACAACGGTCGACCATTGGCATTAGTATTGTAGCTATTATTGCCATCAAAATTATTCTGTTGTCCACTTTGACGACGTAATGTTTCCTCGTAATATTTTTCCTCGTGACTCAATGAATGATGAACGCCTAATGCCTGAAGACACTGAAATGGTCCTGTAGGTGGGAATGGACCTGCTGCTTCAGGTGGACTGTAATTTTCTGCAACCGACGACAATGTTTGTGAAGGCCGTCGTTGTTGCTTTGGGATAGCAACTCCCGAAGCACTAGATAAATCCAATAAAAACATGGCATTATTTTTCATTATTACATGCGTGTCATTGCCGCTGGGACTATTAATGGGCGATAACAAGTTGTTTTTAGTTCCTTTCCTTCGTGGCACACCGCCAACTAATTTTTTCCATATTTTATTACGACGTGATTTTAAATAGTTATCACGACACGAGTCACATATTAAATACCAACAGGTTCCACCAAAATCGCTGTCACCACAATTTCCCGCCCATCCAGAACAATAATTGCCGGCATTGTTATAACCCATACCGCCCGAATGCCAACCGCAACCTGGATGCATTGTTTTCATATGATAAGTTACTGGATGCGGAAACATTTGTCCACAAAGTTCACATGTTGTTTCTGTTTCGCCGTTGCCATCAGTTGTTATTGTCGCTGGTGCCATTTGCGAAATTGTTGATGCTATTGATTTAACAGGACCTTTATTCCATTCTTTCTTCTTTTTATTTCCCTTCTTATTATCTTTGTCCTTTGGCTTCTCTTTGTCATCTTTATTATTTGATTTCTCTGCTGGAAAATGTTTTTTTGGGGTTTTCATCACTGGAAATTGTGTAATTGGATTTGGTAGAATGGTTTGTTGCTCGATGGCTTGTAAACAGTTATTACTCAACTCTTCCCATAAAAATACGAGACTTTTCAATGCTGGTGGTAAAATTGCAACTGTATGCGTCTCTGGTAATGACATTAAGTTATTACCACTGCTCATTTCATTTTCTTTAATGATCGTAGAGTCTTGTTTTTTGTTACGATTTCGATTAGCATTTGCACCAGCTGCTGATCTTGTCAACGTTTCCAATGTACTTGGTTGTATGTGTAAATAATTTCCGGCATTAGTTACTTCAACTGAATGTCGTTGACGGGCACGTTGCTCTCTCGTCAATTCATCTTTATTTTTATCATTCGAATGAACAATTGTCTGTCGTGTAACAACAAGCGCACCATTTTTCGGCAATGTTGGATGAAATTTCAGAAAACTTGCACATGCCATTGCATCATGAACAATACCCTCGTGCCATAAAAACGCTGCAAAAACTGCACGCAAGCATTCAGCGACTGATGGACTGACTGCTTCTTTGATTTTATCTTTAGTCAAATTTAATGTTCTCGCTGTAGAATTTGGCGATTGCTGTTGAACATTGGCTGGTGACATAGCTCGTTTTGTTCGCGTCTTAACTAATTTTGTGTGATCACGGCGAGTAACTTTTGGCGATTGTCGTTCATCTCTATTTCCAGATGAGCCAATGCTAAAATGTCCACCTCTCATTGCAGTTGTTGCACTATCTGGACTCGTTTGTGTTTGAGCTTGTGATACTTTCCGCGGCGGGGTTTCTTGGGTTGGTTGATCATCACGATCTTTCCTAGGAGTATCTGGTGGACTTGCGATACTCTCCTCCGAACGCATTTGGAGAGAACTGCAACTGGGACTAGGCGATATGTCACGAGTGTTCGCAGCACTGCTGATACCACTTGGCGATTGCGATGGATCACGTGTGAGACTGCTCACTAAGGCACTTGTGTCACTTTGGGTTGAGCCACGACGATGAGATGTTGCGCTGTCCGCCATACCACCTGACGCTTAAATGAAAAACGAGAAGAAAGTAAGGAATTATTAAGAAATAATATACATCAATTATAATAGCAACATTATAACAAATTTAATTAAACGAAAATATAGTTTTCCTTCTTTCAGTAAGGGAATTTTTTTCAAGAAGTTAGTCTCTCTGAAGAATTCGAACAACGAATGATATCGGTGTGCATATTTCTGAATTTCGGATATTGGGGAAGAAGAAGAAATAAAGAATGAAAGACTGTTATTATATATAGTATTATTGGATCAGGAACTTCAAAGCTGCGCTTGTTCTGATGAGATTTTTCAACTTGAGGGAGACGATATCTAGAAAAGTTATGAAGAAATTAACTTCATATTTGGCACAGAAGTTCAGTGAATGTCTCGTTATGACAGCGTCTATCAGTTTCCCGGTGTCTACAATCATGTTTCTCTACCATACTTTTGCTCGACTTCTTCATCGCAAAATCTTCTTTTTTTCTTCATAGAAGGCATCACAGCCACATTTATACTGACTTGGAAAATCGTTCCTTTTTGTATTGCACACACTTCGCAGGAAACTTCCTTTGATATATAGAAAGAAATAAGTTCATGAAATGTTCAGTTGATTCGTTTCCGTTTGTTCAATATTTCAGAGAGACTAATTCTTTGCATCTGCTTGAGAACAATTTTAGAACAGTTGGTGAAATATTTTCTCTCGCGGAAAATAGTGTTGTTGGATATGAAAAGACAATATATAAAATTGGTATGGAAGAACAAAAGTTCACGAAAGGTATTGAATTCATTTCAATTTGCATTATGTTCATTGATGGCAATATGGGTCATAAAAAACGTGTTCATCCGTAGCGAATATTTCGCAAATATCATTCAAACATTCATCAACTGTGCTCAGATTTCTTTCCTCACAATTAATAAGACATTGAATTTAGTAAATGCGCACTATATAACAGACAGTCGTATCTATTTGATTATAAGCAATACTGAAAATCAATTAAGCACTTGCTCAGATAATTCACAGGATTTACTTTGGTGACATGCAAATTGGATCCTATCGAACATCGAGGCAGATTACAGGGGGATAAACATGATAATGGATTACATATAGGATATTCTAATTGCCTGGAGGGCAATTGGTAACATGCAGAGTTACCGACATTGGGATCCAACATCAACAATAATATCAAGAGGATCAATCACTTTGTTCGAATAATAATGTTCACGCGCTGTTGTTAGATATGTTTATGTCAATGATTTTCAGTTAAAAGTTATTTTCGATTAAATGTATATACAGATAAAGTGTTTATTGAAGTATCTTACCTAGAGGGGAGCGGCCGACACTTTGGGGGGAGCCATAATTCAGTGGACTGCTATCAGCACTGTCTCCCCCGCCTGTCAAACTTCTCCTACCTGATAATTTTTATTTTTTGTTCTTTCATTTTGTTTTTTTTTCTTCATTTTTCATCGTATCATTAACAAGTGTAGGTGAAGTTCATTGTCAATTGTAAAGTGTAACATTTCGTATAGATACATTGTAGAATATCAAATTCAAGTGCGAGTGAAAAGGAATTTTGGAAAGAATATGTGAGTATTTTGAAGATAGAATATTCTCTTTTGATCATGCAATTATTGGAAAGGAATAAACGGAGAGTTTTCTCATCTTCGTTTTAAATTATCGTGAGTACAGAAGCAATTTGAGTACCTGGAGCATTAGCGACGGGAGGAAATAGACAATTGCCAGAACCGGCGGGTGCCTGACGACTGGATCCAGCTAAGGAGCCGAACACATCAACATAACAGTCTCATTATCAACGAAACGGACAAAAAAAAAGAAAAAAAAAAGAAAATGAAGAAGCTACACTTGGTTCTTATGTGTGTGTATCAGGGGGAAATTAAGGGCGCAGATGTCGGGAAGGGATTTTGGAATAAAATAGTATATTGAGTACACAATGAGCGTAATGTGAAAGAAAGAATAAGATAATAATGAATGAAGAGATGAAACCAACGTAATGGCAATGGTACTGTACAGTCAATTGAATCGAGAAAATATTAAAGATAAAATAAAATATGAGCACAGAAATGAAAACATAATTCGGGGACGACATTTACGTACCAGGTATGGGAACTGGACTAGATGATCTGCTGTGAAATCTTGGGGACCCACCTTGGGGATTCTTCGGGGATGAACTTCGTGACATTCTTCGGGGAGTTTCTGGTGGTGTTGCGCCATTACCATTTGCTCGACTCTCGCCCATTGCCTTAACCAATTCCTTCACTGATACACCGACAAACTCCGAGAAATCCCTATAAAGAAACATATTTATTCGAGAATAACTTCCTGGATAATGACACAGAAAATTCTCAGCAATGTAGTATTATGCAATATGAATAGTTGAGATTTTAATATGATAAAAGAGAAACAGAATTTCATGAAAGTTATATATACAGCAGATATGTATTCTCTGTTTTTTGTATTTATACGATTTGTTCACACAATGTGAGTTAAATATTTATATTTTTCTTTACCTGCCGGGTGAACTTTTTTTGTCGCCTTTGTCGTCGCCCCGTAGCCACTTCTGTAGCGCACTAAATTTACTACCACCACTGCCGCTACCACCACCCTCACGTTCACGTTCTTTAGCAACTCTCTCTTTGGAATGTGGCTTGGTAAACTTTGGTGATATTTCACTCTTCTCAGGCGTAAATCTGTCGCTTCCTACACACGATAAATAATACAGTTAGAGATAAAGATGGAAAAAAAAATCCAACTGTTCGGAACAAAAATACAATACTTCATCGCCATCAAGTAATTGATTGTATGTTTGATGAAGTGCAATATTTACCAGGTGAATCCTGTTGACTATGAGAATGAAAAATAAATGGATTAACAACGTCGCATTGATCTGCTGATCCGCTACTACAACCACCAGTTCCGCCACCCACTGGTGCAGAATTTGCCGTTGAAAATGCAAAAGCCTCATGACTACTGGATGGAATTGAAAATTCGAAGCCTTTGTTGATGGGCGATGTGATAGATTCAGCCACAGTGATTGGTATTCGTTTTTCTGTCACGTCATTTTCCTGAGTTTCATTGGGATTGACTTTCATATGTGCTGTTCCATGTTTATCAATGGCCAACGACCAAGCTTCATCATCATTGAAACAATATTTGGCAGCAGATTTATCGTCAATACGAACCCAAGTACCATCGCCATTGACCCACTGTTAATCGAATAAATAGATTACGTTGAAAATCGGATGGCACTAGTAAAAATATATTTTCTTATTATAATTTTAAAACCGTACATATTCCTCGATGGTTACTGCGTCACCAAGAGCAAGCATCCCAACTGGAGCTGCCTTCAAACTTGGTCTACTTCTAATATTATGACCAGAAGCACCTGCTTTAGTCACTACCATTGTTCTCTCGCCATTCACAGCAATCCAACCCCAATCACCCAATCCCGCTGTTGGTTTTCTCTTTTCATCATTAGCTTCGCCACGTTTACGCGAAACATTCTCCTTGATAACTTGATCTATAGTAGACTTTGGCTCATCAACAGGTGATAAAAATGTTTTTCCTAAATGTTGATTATAACCGAGACACCATGCTTCTGAATGTCTGCTATTACAATAACCTTTTATTGTCTCGGAATTTATTCTCAACCATACCCCATCGTCATTGTGAATCTGTTTGAATTAAATGTTTTAAGTTTCTATTCTATTCATAATATTAATATGGATCTATGGAGTTGTTTGAAAATTTCACGAACAATATCTCAATTCTTATTTAGAAAATTCCTAGGTTTTTTTACCTCTTCAATGAATGTAATGGTACCATTAACAGGAACAATACCAATTTGCTCACTCTGCAATGACGGATGTGCTCGTATTCTCAAACCCGCGCTATTCTTTGCAACGAATTTGCGATGCTTATTCGGTTGATGATGTGGTTTTCTCACAAGGTTTTGGGATGGTGGATGTATTCCTTGAGGTGGTTCCTTTACTTCAACTTTGTAACTCTGAATGGCATAATAATAAAAGCGGATTGAAAAACATTAAACGATGTTACAAATTGGTTTTATAATTAGATTGAATTTCGCGAATTCCCTCACATTTTCCATGCTGTATCCGTCAATGGTAATCATTAACGAATACCATCCAACTGATGAGGGTGTCCAGGTTGCACTGTAACTCCCATCACTGTTAGGTCTCACCAACATACTCTCGCTGGATCGTTTGACAGCCGGTGATGTATATCGCAATTCTTCAAATGAATAATTTTGATATGCTTTCATAATTGTTATTGCATAAAAGCACATTTTATTATTAACTGTAACTTCATAAGGAATGTCTAAAGCTGGTTGTGGATGTCCACCAAATGTCATTGGATCAGGTTGTGAAACACGACGAATTTTTCTACCTTGATCCACATCCGAAATATCTTTTTTGTCAATTGGCACCGCTTTCACTTCGATCTAACATGGAACGAAAAAAAAACAGTTAGAGATGAAATAATGAGTGGTAGTCGTATATATTCATCATGAATATGTGATATTTTTTCATTCAATTACTTAAAATCGAATTCACCTTTAAACCTGGAACATGAACAACCTCGCTGTACTGATCACGAGTAAGAATCGTAACCATCGCAGGCCAACCACATTTAATATCCTCTCTGGTGTAAATTGCTTCACACTTGGACGGATCAACAAAGCTGTCTGGTTGTAACCATCGGGCAAGTCTTCCACCGCTTGTTCCAGCTGAGCATACGACGAAATCACGAAGAAAAAGTCGCTCGTTCGAATGGCAACTGTAAAATAAAACATAAAAAATTTATGTAATTAAATCACCCATTGACATATCAATATTGAGACTTCATTTCGTGGCACATCTTATTGTGTGTGAACCGGAATTTATGAATAAATAGGAGGATCAATTACAGCGGAACGTCTTCGTCTTACGACGATCAGAACCAACGTGAAATCGAGAAGAGTAGAGGAAAATATTAGACAGGTCCGTGCCTTGCATTTAAAAGGGTCTGGTGGTGTTATATGTGATGAAAAATTTTGCTCGCTACTTGAAAACAACAAAGAGTCATTGGCCTGTGCGTGCACATCACCAGTTGACTGCATATAAATTAAGTTCTTTCATGAAAAAGATATGAAGAATATTATACTGAAGAAGAATCGAACGAGAAGATTCATTAAAAACGGGTTCTCTCGTCTTGGAGCTGATGCCCCTAATTGGTACCGGTGCAAAAATACGTGAACATTGCAAGAGCATGCTGCAAACTCATACACACTCACACAAATAAAATTCAGTGCAATAGAAAATCATCTGTCTTTTCACTTGTGCGTGTCTAAATAAGGTATAATCAATCGTAAATAGTGAAACATAGGGCAATGATTGGATTTATACAATGAAGCCGCGGAAAATTCTCGAGAATTCAATGGTGAATAATAATTTCAGTATAGGTCTGAATAAAAATTTTATTCAGTTAAAAAGATTCTCTAGCGTTCATCCTCGTAAAAATGTGTTTCATCACAAGGACTTAATCAAAGAATTTCTATATAATAACGTGTTAACTATTAATATTCACGCTCAAAATTTGAATGATAAAATATCTAACTTATATCACTTCAATTTATGAGCCAAAATTTCACCTAAAATTTCATTACCACACCTCGAATTCCTCATACACAATTGCCACATATGAGCACGATTGAAAAATAAATGGATACTAGGGAATAAAAATACTGAATGTGTAAGATAAATTTATATAATTGCGAATGTTCTATAAATCAAGATTCGAGGCGCCAACATAGATGAATTGAATATATAGCGAAAAATCTCGAATCAACTTCTAAGTGTGTCCAGCACGCAACATCCATTTCATACGCCCTGTAAAATTGTGTCATTAAAACACTTTGAGATGATAATCAAAATATTGCGCAGTGATTTAATCGATTGTGGAAGTTGGTCAAGGCTGATAGATATTATATATCGTTGTGTAAAACATATCCTCTAATATCAAATCCATACTATCATAATATTTTCGTACTTCTCATAATATCGACATAGAGATATTAGTTGATACTTTGTATAAGGTCGGAGGAAGGCCCTCAGTGGGCCCCGTAACCGCCTCGCTCTTTCACACAATCTCTCCGTGTGGTTGGTTTTCTTCTATCTTGTTAAACGACCTCTAGTGGGAGCAAACTTGCCGAGGTGCAGTTATAGAGGGGGGGAATTGTGTGAGTGAGTAAGAGTGTGAGTGAGAGAAAGATCCCCTTGATCGTATGCCAGTCTTGTGCCAGCAGTTCGAAAGTAACTGCTGTTACGATCGCTCGCCAGTTAGCTCATAGTTTTTATCCACTATTTAAAACTCTCGCATATAGAATCATTCACGACGCCTGTCTCTGTTATTTTATCACTTTTTTCTTATCTCGCCATGGGATAACAATGCGCAATTGGTCCATTGGCTCATTGGATATTCAAACTCCTTTTTGTATTCGAGTTGGATGAAAAAAATGATCTTTTGATCGATATTAAAATATTTTTCATGAGTTGTGGGATTATTTTTTATCTATTTCCTATACTATGTTTGAGTGTTTCAATAATGATTACTGATCATGTGTCTACGTGGAATAGGGATGGTGGATAGATCGCGAGGATCTAACGTTATTGGCGAATATTGATTGTGGATCAATCGATAAAACAAGTTTTGGTTGTTATAGTGAGAAAGGAATAGGAAAGATAAAGAAAATTTGATGGCTGCAAAAATGAAAGAAGTGATGAGTGTTTTTTTTGTTAAACCAATTGGAAGTGCTGTGAATATTTCGTGGTTGGTTTTTGTTGTGTTTTTGTGTTTTCTCATGGTCCTCGGGCAACCGAGTCATGTTAATGGCGAGACAGACGAGCCCATTGGAATTTGCGCAATGCCCGGATGTAACTGCACCATAATTGTTCACCATTGGATTAACGTCAAGTGCATCTTTACTGACTATCAGGTGAATTTTCCATTATAAAAATGATAAACTTTAAACGTAACACAATATATTTATATACATTTGTAAATAAAATTTAACCTGGAAACATTTTGAGCCCCGTTTCTCTTTGTGCTCATATTTCTCAACATTCACAATCGTTTTTATATTCATATTTGTATATCTATATTGAATGAAAATTGTGGCCGTGAAACAGGTTTGAACTCACGATGAGAGCTTATGATAATAAAAAAAAAATTTCCGAGAATCTGTTTGGAGCCATCAGTGTGCATTGGATGTTTCAACTTTTCCCCTCAAACGGTCGTGTCCATTCTCATGTTCATTAGAAATATTTATAAATTATTATTTTAATTTCTGGTGTTCATCAATAATTCATCAATTGTTGTTGGCGAAGATCTTCTTCGATCTGGATTGATTGTTCCAGTTGTTTCTTCTCATCCTTTTTTGGGAGTGATGTATTTGTTGATTTGATTCTTAGTTGGGTTTTATATTGACGTGTAGATCACGTTCTGGTATTTTTTTGTACCTCCTATTTCCTTTCCATCTTCACAAGTAGCGAAGAAACCTTGTGGAGAGCCACTGGTGCCAGGAGCCGTGAGGAAGAAACAGTTGGGGCAGCCCGTTCCACTTGATGCCTTGGGAAGCATCACTGGATTATCATCAATCGCATATAGATTGCATTCTGGTTTTAAAGTTAAATCTTTTGTCGTTTTCATTTCCATTTTCAATGGACTAAATTCGAAATTGGTACTTATAAATACTGTTGGCACCATACAAGAAAGAACTCATTCTAATTTTGTATCAAAAATGAAACTTTCCAACCGGTTTTCATTATTTATAGAATAGAATTGAAATAAAAGTTCAATATAATCGTGAAGTTCTACTGTACATCTCAAAACAGTAAAATTACCGAAATGTCAGTGAAAATCGATTTTCTTTCCATAGAACAAACAGAAAGATAGGAAATTCCATCATAAAGTTGAATTCATCTGCTTGTAATTTTGTTTATTCAACAATCTGGATACTAACATGCTGGAGCAAACATTTGAAATGTTGTCCTTGAGAATCATTTCGTTCTGGTCTGAGGAGAAAAAAGGTCGTTGATGATTCATCTACCCAATGCAATCTTATCTTAAACTCTCATATGGCTCGTTGGTTATCTCCCGGATATTTTATCAGTGGTTTAACAACGACAATGACAAAATTTTTTGTTTTCCTGATGCACATTAAATTTAGCTTGAACACAGAGGGTGAGGAACAATAAAAGAATAGATAAGTAAAAGAATCGACTTAGCGAAAGACCAGTATAGAATAAAAATTCTTCCTAATCGAATCAGATTTCATCGTCACTTTATTGTCGGCTTTATTAATTCTATTTAAACTTCGTCACATGAACTCACCGACAATCTTGGTGTATGAATTAATAGCTTCATGCATACGACGCGAATAAAACATTAAATATGATGTTTGTCTCTGAGATATCAGTGAAATGATTGTGTTTCATTCAAGAAATGTCATTCAGAATGTTCGTAAAATAAAAGGAAACACATTGGTTGAATGATGTCGATACTTCATTATAGTTTGCATTATTCAATCATTCACATTTCTTAAAATTTGGTCAATTTCTTAATGTTCTTTTTTCTATCAGCTTTATTCAATATTAATAATGACGACGACAGTTCTATGCAATAGGGGAACAGTTTATAAAGATGCTTTAAGTACTCGAAAAATTCTGTTCTCATGAGCCCAAAACTCTGTGTGGCCCAAACCTATAATGGGCTTCCGTTCAGCAGCACTTCCGGTCGCAGGGGCCACTAGACCATGAGAGAGTTGATACGAACGGGACGCAGGAGAGCAAGAGAGAACAAAAGAGACGAATTATATTGTTAAATTATAGCACGAAAATATTTATGATGTGCAGCTTTATATTCATCAATTGATTCTGCTATATTAACTACAGAATAATAAATAATATTTTTTCAATACATCAACTTTTTTACAAAGACAAAAAATAAAATAACAAAAATTGATTGACTGAAGTATTTGGAAAATTGTGCTAACAGGATTGTCGCTTGTAGTTCTCCTGACTTTCTTCACTTCATTCCATTACTCAATTGATATAAATTGAAAATATGGAATTGTTTAATTTAATAAAAGCAATGATGAGTTGGAGATAAAAAATGTATGGAATATGTGGGTTCAATGGTATGTTAAGAGTTGATAGTAACAGGCCACCTTGGATAATGTAATAATCTATTGACAATAGACCCTTTCAACGAGATCTGAGCACCCTTGAATGAATATATGAGTTGTGTCTGGCTACTCTTGCAATATGCGGGTGTAACCAACGATCATTCTGTTCTATCATCGAACAAGAAGATGCGCATTCACAATAAAATACTCGTGTCGACATATTCATTTATATTTAGCCCAAATTTTTTTTGTCGGTTTAGTTTGGATTTCTTTTAGTTCATTGTGATTTTATTATTTGGATTGTGCGGGTGAATGTGATCATTTCACAACAGAATATCATTTTGATAAGTTTTTTGGAAGAGAAATGAAATTGGTCTGTTGAATTGGATAGATGGCGTTTAATTCTTCGATGAGATTCAGGATTTATTTATTAATCCACTTGTTACGTATTTTTCTCTTGATCTCACTTTTAGCTCGTTCACTTTTTTCTTTAGTTTCTGGTAATGATTCCTTTTCTTCTTTCATTGAGTGCAGTGATCGGTTGGAGTGAAATTTCAAAGGCGGAATTTTTTCTCTGATCAAGTAGCTCTTTCCGATTCGATTGATCTGATTCAATATGCACCAGTCAGTGAAGATTGATGAAAAATTATTGGACAATCTCTGTTGATTCCTTCAAAACTAAAATTTGATTCAGAATAATTTCTTATCAAACATTGCTCGTCTTCTCAGGAGTGTGAATATTTATTGCCATAATTTTTCTCATTATTTATTTCTCCCTCGCATCGCAGTGTGGCAAACACACCATACGTTAAATTGTGTAAGTTGGTATAGAAAAAAGGAAATGTCGCAATGTGCGATCGACTTGAGAATTTACAACTTGGATCAGCGGTTCGAGGCTATTCACACACGACATGTTACGCAGCTCAAGCTCGCTTTTATACGATATGCGCGTGAATATACTTGCAGTTTCAGCCAATATACACACTCACATGTTATGTACATATATATTTAGAAGGATACTCAGAGCAGCACTCGGCGACACAACTCACACACACGTATACAACATGCAACTATCTGTAGAAATTAGTCACGCTTGCTCAGAATAAATTATTTTTTTCCATTCACTCGCAACAATTAAATTAAATGTAAAATTTGAAAAGAAAAGGATAGAAACAATTCCATTTACCATTAACTCAAAACAAATTTCTCATAATTTTTTCATAAGTATTTTTCTTTTTAAGACTAACAGTTTAACAAAGTAAAAACAATTACAGTTTAATTCTAAACATAAATACCGGAAGGCGACGATTTTCATGGTTTTATTTTAATACTTGCAGTAGAGAAGAAAAAGGAGAATTAAAAAAAAATTTCATCTAAATATTTAGTTAAACACTATACACATTATTACAATTATTCGAAATAATTCAGTTGATAAGTATCTCACCGCGGAAGCGCGCATGGAACACGGGTGGTGTACTCAGAAAATTGCGCGGCATTTCTCGTCCTCTCTTTTCTTTTCATTCGTATTTATTCGCTTTCTCTCTTTCTCATTCACTTTTGCTTGGCGCTCTGTATTTCAATTAACCGAATTATGGCGGGCACGTCCCGACCCGACGAGTTCATGCACGCAGAAAAAGAGAATGAAAGGCATAGCAACAGAGACAGATACGTGAGGGAAGGGTTTATAATTCCATCGTTGTCAGTACATACGTACGTATATGTACATATATATCTATATATACATATTATTTGATGCTTTTGTGAGTGTGTACGTGCACACGACATTTCTCGTGTCAACTTCCGCTGTTGCGCTTGTGGCGTCTCTCACTTTTATTATCTGTAAAACGTTAATTAATAGAGAGAAAAAATATTCTGATTAATTACGCAAATTGTCGGGTGCTTTACGGTGTATATTATTTTTTGATGAAAAATATATCATCGGAAAATACTTTAAATATAAATAAAGCCCTTTTTTTTTACTTTTGCGCGGTTGTTGATATTATTTTTTTTCTCTATCCTGGACTTTGTGACACTTGAACAAAGTCAAGACAATTTTGGTTGATTGTGTCATGCAAATTGACACTTCGATTATTGACTAAAGCCCACATTGCGGTGTAATACGTCATAACACATTTATGCAAACAGTCATTCCGAAGTGGAAATGAATCATCGTGAAATGATAATGTATTTTTCCTACAATTTTTTATTTGCTATGTGAAAGAATCGAAGTCATCTACAACCAACATCGGAAGTTGATTCATTTTGTTGATTCAGTTCTTTCTTTATCTGTCTCGTTAAAATTTTTTTGAATATCACTAAGATACAAAATTGAATGTGGGTCAGTTGATTGTCAGGGTTTTGACAATGAAACAAAAGAGAAGATTGAGAAGGAAAAAATATGAAAGAAAAAGTTTAATTAAAGGGAAATGCATAAAATAGATATGGTATGGCCTCGATTCGTGACTGGTGAACTAAAGAAAAGACGATGGTGCAAGGTAGAAGCAGGAGCAGAAGCAGAATGAGAAAGAAAAGAAGACGAATAATAAGAAAGAGGATGCCGTGCAATGGGAACACGATGGAAATCGGTTTTATTAACTATTCAATTCACGTCACACCGCTTCCTACTCAATTATTTATCCATCGTCGGGAGTTCGATGGGGTTTCTGCATAATTTGTCGTAGATGGTGGTGCTTTGGCTCTCACATATATATATATACAAAACAAAAAATTTACTTCATTTATTCATTTGTATCTGAATGAAAGGGATAAATAAATAAATTAGAGGATTGGTAATCGAGTAAATTTTTAAATGAACTGTGCAACAAAAGATTTTACACTCCATTATGTTATACTCGTTGAAGGATATTTGGAATAAGTTATGGAATAAGAATTTTTGTTTGAAGCCTTATGAGTTATGACTCTGATAATTTTTAACACCATGACATAAAAATGTCGTCTTAATCAGATTTTTTTGTACCCAGATAACGATAATACTTGAAAATTTCTATGCATTCTTTCATTCTAAAGATCAAAACTCCGTGAAAAAGTTGAATCTCACAGGTCATCACCCAGCTATTCCCCTTGAACATTTTCTTTCGAGTTCATTCCTAGATACGATTTTTAAGCACAGTGTTGCCACAGTTGCCGGTGCTTTCGTCATTGTCGTCACACACAACTCATTTCTATTCAACCGTATACACGAAATAGTCGCTCTCTATCTCGGATTCTCCTTTGTGAATAATCTGAGGTTACATATAAGAAGCCCTTGGGATAAAGGAAACCCTCAGAGACTTGACCTGCAACACGATCCCACGACCCTTTGTAACTTTTCCTTCCCTATTTTTATACGACATCCAAGATTCTGGTTTTTTTTTCCTACTGTTCCCTTCGATTTTCAATAAGATGTTTTTCTATATTTGCGGAAACAGTTTTGCTTTTATGTACACACATAAATTTGATTACCAAGATAAAGGAGAGAAAAAAAGCAAATAAATAAAAATAAAAACAAATGTGTAAATAGATAAAAAAATATTTTTTTTTCTTCTAAATGGAAAAAAATGTGTTCTTCTATATACGAAGATGTTCACGAAAATATTTACGATCAGTGAAATCTCACGGTCGTTTCGCGTTCGCATCTTCCATTTTCCCCCCCGCGCACAAATGTGTTTGGTATTTGGCAAGATCTTCTTTGTGCTTTGGACGTGCAAGCACACAGTGAGAGTGTATAAGAGTGGTAAAGAGAGAAGGATTGTATATAAGACTATAAGTAAAGCGCAGAAATAGTTTCGGGGCCACCCTAACACCCCTGAGTCACAGTAATCCGGCGCATGTTAAAATGAATACGACGGATGAGAGTAGAGTGTGTGTGAAGTGTCTCGTCGTCAGGGCAAAACGCGCGCAAAATGAGAGAGTATATAACACTGAGAGTGACTTCTCTTAGTCATTCATCAGTTGGCCTGCATTTATTTTTCACTAAAGCAAACTTAAAGTGGAAGAGGACAAGATTACAATCTGCAATATTTTTTTCCTCAGCATTACAAAAATTTCACGAATTATTTTCAATTCTTATTCATTCATTTAATTGTTTATTTAGTCTAGTGCCATCTATAATAAGGCAGAAAACAATATTTTGTGTAAGGAAAAAAACAATTTGAAAATACTGGAGACAAAAGCTGTTATTTTGCATGTTCCTTTGAAATTCAATGTCATAAGTAATGAATAAAGCATATAAAAGGAGAGTTGAATAGGCAGTGAGAAGTATTATAGAAATCACGATTGAGATTAAGGTGCAAGTGTATAATTCGTTGTTCGGACAGTTCTTTTTCATTCATTCATTCGAATAAAAAATCTACTTCCAATTGGGTCTGAATTATTATTTAAATTTCTGTGACTTGTCGAGAGTCCAATCATTTGATGAATAAAATCTGTTGATGAATCTAAAGAAAATCAATGAATCATGAATAGTCTATTTTATCCGTTGAACGAATCTCATTCGATACAACCCAATAGATAAATCGAAACACAATTTGTAATCAATTTCCAGATATCAGAAAAATTTCTTCTATATTAATTCGTACTCAAACGATTTCATTCAATTGCAATTAATTCTTTAGTATTTCTTAAATACGCGGTACATGAAACAATCTACTCCAAATGCCATTATCAAAATACTTCATCTGAATAAAACGTTTTCTTGTGTGTCCACATCAGATAAACTAACTGTTGAAAATAAAACGGCGTTTCGCCTTCACACCGATAAGACACGAAACTGATCATGAGTACGATATTCAAATTGAATTTTATAAGTGTTCGAATACGCTACAACTTTCATG
Source organism: Meteorus colon (assembly GCA_030523085.1). Classification (NCBI taxonomy): domain Eukaryota; kingdom Metazoa; phylum Arthropoda; class Insecta; order Hymenoptera; family Braconidae; genus Meteorus; species Meteorus colon. The sequence continues at coordinate 55,822 of JAPYZH010000098.1, forward strand.
ATTTCAATTGAATTCAACACATTACCAATAACAAAACAATTCTTTATCTATATCAAGATAATTTTCGTGGAAATGTACAATCAAATTAAATATCGATGTAGAACTTGCTGATCAGCTAACAGAATAATACACCAAAAACAATTCACATCAAATAAAACAACAGCCTTATAACACACATGAATGTGGTATGCAACATATGGATATTAATAACGGGAAAATAAGGAAAAAAATAAAAACATTGATATACTTGTGGACTCGAATTTAATATATGTTGAGTGTGTGCTCAAGGCAAACCTGTCACGCTTGAAAATTGAGCTGAAGCATCAAACACCCGACTACTGTGTCAGTATAGTAAATTAATATATATGTATATATAACAAAGAAAAAAAAAAACAGATACCACGGAACAGCATGTATGACGTGGTTATAAAGGAATCGTGTTACGCAAATTTAACCACAGAGACTTTTTTTACAAACTCAAGTTGAAACGCCACGGGATATACTTTTAATTCCTATTCTTTTTATTTTATTGTACTCGATGCTATTCTCGAATGATTATTCAATTGAATTATTTAGTTACTTTTGATAGCTACATTCACGAATTTTCGACAGTTGTAATGAGATATCACACCTTGTGTGCTAGAAAATTGAATAATGGAATGTAAGGTCAAGTATTTAATTGCTATTTTTGTTTTGAGAATGAATTGGGATATGTCATGTTGTTTTTCATTCTGTTTTTTTTTTAACGCTTTTAGACAATGTCAAACTAAATAAGGAAAATTCAAAATACTGTTCTCGCTAAATTAGAAAGAATTTTATAGAAATGTGAAAGATTCAATAAGAAGAGTAATATAAAACTTCGAGCTGCTGTAGATGAATGAAAATGATTGAATGGTGATGTATTATTGAATATTTAATTGTACTGCGGGGCGTCATTGTATTGAATTGGAATGAAGATTGAATGAGTTATGCAGAAAAAAGAAATAGAAGAGCTTGAAGTTAGTAATTAATATCATCGGATCTGGGTTAAACTCAACGAATCGATAGCGAAGAAGAATAAGGGAGAGAAAATAATGAACAATGGAAATCACCATGAATTATATCCGCGACAGTTACTGTATGAATGGTGAAGTTTCTGTTCTATACGTGAACTTTTGTGCTTCAACATGAAATTATTTCAATATAAATAGAGAAGTTTTACTGTAGGTGTAATATTATTTCTGCATGAAGTTCAAAATTGTGACCAATTATTGTCTAATATTAAATCTACTTGACATATTTGATATTGGAATCGATTTCTATTTCCATTTTTTATTTTTTATTTAATTGTTTTGTTATCTATTACGATAAATTTCTGGCACTAGTAGGAAATACAAATATGAATAAATTCAGATAATGTTTGATTGTAAATGTGTTATAATCGAAAACAATGATTGAAAAAGGTATGGGCAGATGGTCGTGTTGTGCTTCACTCACACACATAATATGTTAGTTCAGTAGATAGAACCCTTCTTAATATTATGTGACACATAAAATTGTGGTCATGTATAAAATAGCCACAATAAAATCGAGTGTTCACGTAACAATAATATCATTATACACTTCCTATTTCATGATTATTAATTCGCTATTCCGTACGTTTTACGTTTTATCATTTCAGATCCATCATGCAGACATAAATAATATTAACCGCAATACATTACATCAGCTTAGTGTATCCCTATCACATATCAAAGTGACCTTGATCAACTCCTGTCACTGATGTAATTGATTTAAAAGAAGGAACATGATTGGTGGATATTTAGTTGTATTATATTTTGAGGGAATCAGGAATTTTCGGTGGCGCAGTTTCCTCATTCATTGAGACTAATGAAAGATTTGATTCTTGTAATGTTTTCGATGGTTTTTCATTTTGAAAGGGAAGAATTTGCAAATATTTAATGTATTAATTGTTTCATTTTGATAATCGTTTGGAACTGAACTGAAAAATCTTCACTGTTGTATTGTGTGGAATGTGATATTACCTGAGAAAAAATGAATTTCGAGAAATAAAATTGGCCGCATGTGCTGAAAGCTCATCGCATATTCCTGTGGGTATGCGCGCGAATTGCTGCCTGAGCCGAAGGCATTTATTTTCTGCACTTGCTACACGAAATACTATTAAAATGTCTTTTTTTCTTTTTTACTATTGCATTTGTTCTTTTTTTTTTTCATTTCAGGATGTGGATCTTCATGAAGGGAGTATTCCAGCTGACGCATCAGAAGTCTCAGTATCACGGTGTCGTGAATTGAGGATCCACTCGGGTGCATTTACGGGCGGGGTTCAACTCAAGCGAGTTCACGTGACAGGAATTCACAGTATGGTAGCACAGACACAGGCATTCAACAATATAACCGCACCAAATACTCTATTGGAAGTAACTGAATGTAATCGTGTTGTATTGGAGTCACATTCATTTTTGAATAAAAATGCACAGGGCACATTGTCTGTCTCAATATCGAGATGTAGACACGTTGAAATTAAATCAAATGCCTTTTCTTGGTTATTGAGATTTAGTATTCGTGAAGTACCCGAATTAGAATTATCAACGAATGCATTTAAATTTGATGCACCTCCGTATGGGCGTCATGGACCAGCAACAAAGGTACATCCATCCAAATAAATTTTTTCTTTTATTAATAGAGATAAAAATTTCTGCAAAATCCAATTTTTGTTGTGAGTTCTAGGTCGATTATCAAACAAAGTTTTTTTACAATAGTTTACATTGATTTTCTGTTGAATTGTATCATCACTTTGTGATTCTTCTTCCTATGATTTATATACTCAGCACATTTCTGTGGAAACTCATTGATTGATAATGAAAATCGGTGTGATAGATCAAAGGATTCACGTGATCGAAGTTTATTGGGATTAAAAAAGTTTTACTTGGGTTGCTCAGATTTTGTTCTTTCTTCTCTCAGACTGTTCGTCATGGTGTACTTGTTATTACAGATAATGTTCCAAAGTGTTAAGATATCGGAGTTACCAACTTCAGCATTTCCATCAGCAGCAGCTGAAATACGTATGGATGATGTGTGGACACGAGTAATTCGTAAAGATGCTTTTTGTCCAATGTCTATACTTGCAGTAAAAATAAGTAATGCATCAATTGTTGAAATTGAATCTGGTGCATTCAGTCATGCAACACTCATTCCTAATTTCGAATTGATCGACGTGAGATTAAAAACAATTAAGAATGGAGCATTCAGAGCGGGCATCACAAATTTTACCATTCAGTATTCAAGGTAAATAATGTGAAAAATATTTATAAATTCAATTCTTCATCTTTGGAGAAGTTGATTCAATTTTTTTTTTTTTTGCGAGGTTGCTGCATGAACTCGAACGGAAATTCGATAACTAATGCGATTACATGAATGTCAACAAACATAATTAAAAAATATCCTCTTGTAACAGATATAAAAATAATACGCTGTTGATTGGGTTTAGTAGCCATCTTTGATAACGTTGGGGAAAAAGGTGCTCATTAATTTAATTTTTCTGAGAATTGAATATTTTGCAGATTTCTTCCTTTCATTTGTTATCTGTATGATGATAGAGCCAGTTACGAGAAAATTGAATTTCTATCGAAAGTCAAATATATTTGATAGTTTCTTTGAAGAATATTATTTAATAATATTGTGAGTTTGCAGCAACCTCGATAATTTTCCTAGAAAAAAATAATCCATAATTTATTTTCAATTTTCATTATAGGCTTGATGTAATAGAGAGTGGAGCTATCGAAATGTCAGCCGCACGAGTTGCATTTAATAACAATCAATTCCACAATTTACAACGAAAATCGATTGTATTACGAGAATGGAGTCGAATTGTAATCGATGAGAATTTATTCGTTGACATGGATACCGATGCAATTATTGCTGACGAGATAGCCATAGCAAAACCTGAATTACCTGATTTAGAATTCTCATTTCGTGGAAATCGTATCAATAGAGCTAATCCAAGTTCACTACGTTTCGTATCATTGAGTGAAAAAGCAACTATTGCCAGTGTTGGTAATAATTATTTCGAAAAAATATGCAGTTGTCAAATGGAAGATTGGATGCGTGAAGTAACGGGAAAAAATTCATCTACAGTATGGATGACAGATTCAAGTTATTGCGTTGCTGGGGAGTGGTTAGAAAAATGTTTGAAAATACCACAGGGTTATTTACTAATAAAAAATTTCACCAATACGATTTGCACGCCATCAGGTAATATCGTTTGTAAAGAGCCATCTGATAAACCAACGCCAACTATAAGTCCACCAAGTGTTGGTCCTCACATTTACCCACGAAAAAATAATTATTTCGATGTTGAAATGAGTGATCCAGAACAATTAGAACGTGAAAAACGTTTAATCGTTATTGTTTGTATCGGAGCTGTTTTCATTCTCGTCGCGATCATTCTCACATCCGGAATAATTTACATGCGACGACGAGGAGTTTGTCCAAAATTAACATCCGCGCCACTAATGAACTTTGCTAATTCATGGCTATCGCCAAGCAACGGTATGACAGCAGCCACATCGGCACGATCAATATCACGATTAAGTGTCAATGAATATGCAGGCTTAAGACCAGAGGCGCGTATTTTAAATGTTGCAAGTGGAATGACACAACACGAGGAAGATTCAGATATTGATGATGCATTCGCTTACACAGAAAATAAGGCAACACAAACATTACCAGAAGAATTAACCGAAGAATATTTGAGGGATTTACGAGAAAAATTAAATGATCCAGATAATTATAGTCAAGCACGTGATATGATTGAACATCTTTATGATTTAATTAAGGTTGAAGAGAGTTGTAATAATAATAATAATAATAGTGGTGAACATAGAACTACACTGACAAATGATGAGGAAAATCCTTATGATGTTATTGCGCCAAGAATAAAAAGAGCGAGGATTCAAAAGCCTATGATGAGTGTTGGAACACGTACACCGTCATTGGAAAAGCTCGTACCAATTGAGAGAATCGTTAGGCCAATTGTCAGTGAATATACCGAGCCAAGAGATCATCAAAGAACGAGTGTAGATCAAAATCATCTTTATGCTGAATTGCCAGGTGATGAAACTGTTCCAAGTACAAGTAGACTTGGTGAGCCAATTATCTTAAGCAATTTAATTGGTAGAGCCCCATTACCTTTACCACCAGACGTTGTCAATGATCATATTATCAGTGGAAATCGTCAGAGGAAATATTCTGATGCCAGTGTTGATGATTATTATCAGGAAGCATCCAAAAAAGATGATACTTATTTAAAGAGCCAACAGCAATCACATCAACAACAGCCGCAACAAAGACCATTGAATTTTCTGAAAGTTCTTGGTGAAAGTTTAATGGGTACAAATAAAAATAAGAAAACAGTCAATTCATCATTGCTATCTGACTATGCTGAACCAACTGACGTTACTGCACATCTTTATTCCGAATTACCCGAGTCGAATAATGAAATGGGATTATCAACCCCTGCAAGTAAAATGGCTAATCGACCATTGCCAACTAAACCTGATCAAGAGAATATTATTAATGTGGCCAGGACGTGAGAACAAATTGTTTTATTACAAATAATTTTTTTTATCCTTTATCTTTTGAAACAACAAAGATCAAATATGTAAATGTGACAAATCCTGTGCCAAAAAAAAAAAACTTGTGTCTGTGATAAAAAAAAATTATGTGTTTTTTTTCGTTCATGAAGAAGATTTGTGAATTTTTTTTTTTATCATTTGTATGGTGAGCGAAAAATAATTGAAAATGAGAAATAGAAAATGTGTGATTGTTAACAGACTTGAATATTTGTAAGATATTCGTATCAGTATGTGTGAATTTTATTTCGATCCTTCTACTTCAATATTGATCGAAAGGAAAAAAAAAAGAATCAATGAGTTAATAATCGAGTGTGTCGAATGTATTAATTAATTTTTCGCTTTGAGAGAGAATGTTTTCTTTTTCTTTTTCTTTGAAAACTCGAATTTATATGATTTAAACAAATGATATTGATATATTGAAGGAATTTTGTATCATTAATATGTATATATATTTGCTTCGTTGAATATAATTAAAAATAATGAAAGCAGCGTTATTGACAAAGGAAATATTTTGTCTTTTAAATTTTTCTAGTACTCTCTTTTTTATCACTGATTGTGGTATTGTGTTTAGCTAGACAAAATTCAACGATAACACCTCGACTGTTTCCTGTTTTTTTAACGCTTCCAAAGACCTCTCCGATATATTTCTCCACATCTGTATTTTATTTTTGAACATGAAGAGAAAACAGAGTTAAATTTTTTTATTAAATTCCCTTTCATGTCCGTTCCGATTTGCCTTCGAGATGGTCCTACATTCAGTCATACATCATTCTCAATTTGGAACAATAATTTCTTCACATAAACAAAGATATTGCATTGACAATATTTAGGGAAAAAATTTTTTTCTCTACAATATCGCATGGTAGTAGGTATAAAGTAAAGAGAACTTATATTTGAAAGATATTCTTGCTCTCAGGGCGTAACCGGGTGCTCAACTATTCCGTGAAGAATGCGAGACGAGCAAATGAAATGTACTAGTTGTGTAGTTGCAGAGATGGGGCGGTGGTGGCGGAGGTGAAAAAGGAGAAGCGAGAAGCGAGAGACTTCAGCCTGACTCGCAGCTGTCGACCCCGAAATGTCGTATTTTCTTCACAAAATCGGTATATCATCGCGCCATGTTATATCAATTTTCCCAAAAAATTTTATCCGATCGTCCAATATTTCTTTCTTAATACATTTCATACAAGAAGACTCAAGCAGTGAAATTCATATAATAAACCGTATTAAAATATTTTTGGTATTTTTCTTTAAATTCATAGAACCATTCATCATATTTTGTTGTTCCAGTTTCAATTTCTGTTCAACACCTTCAAGCGCTTAAATGCAGTTCACAACGCTATAACAGTATTAATTACATCGGATAACAGTTCTTGCAATTATAAATTCTTCAACAACAATTATTGAGTAGTTTTGTTTAATAATAAAATTTATTTTGCTTCGAAATATTTATCATGATACAAAATAAAGAGTTCATTCTTTAAACTTATTAAATTTTAAATCATTCACAAATACATGAAACACAGTTACTTCCATCAACATCATTTTTCCATGATATCTCAATAACAATAGAAATCAATAAACTGTTTATAGCAAGACTTCATTTGTTATCGCATGATTGAATTACACCACCCATGAAATTATATAAACATAACTTTCTTCCTCTCGCGCTTTATCATATTTTTTTTATCGCTTGCATACACGATTCGCATTGCATCATTAAAATTCACAGTAATAAAAAGTACAGTCGTGAAACTTCATTGCTTGGAAGTAAAATGAGATCCCATGTATATATACAATAAAAAAAAAATAAGAAAATACTGTACTGGCATATGATATGGAAAAACAGGGGGAAAAAAAAGAAAAGAAAAAATTAATACATAAATAAATAAGTAACTAAATGTAAAAGTGACCGGAAGTAGACGAGTCGATGTCTGTCTATGATTGTCACCCGAGAAGGTAATGCGAATGTACGTGACGGCAAAAAAAAATTGTCTACATTATATTGTATAGATAAATAGAGTGGAAGTGGGAGAAAGAGAAAGCTATGAAGAGATGAAGATCCATCAGGTTTCATCAACGTGACCAATCATCCCATCACACACGAGCCAACGAGTCGACGTTCAGGCCACTGTCCGATTCATAGAACCAAATAATTCCTCCGGGCTGTCTCCATGTTCATCATATCCTCATATATACAGGGTGTACAAATATTACTGGCGTTTCTGTTAATAAAGAATTGTTCGATTTATTCAGAATCGAGAATATTTTCTGTTATCATTGTTCAATCATTGGTGTGATACAACTCAACGAGATGATGAATGATTATAAGATGAAATTGTCGGCGATTTAATTGCGAATGTATTCATCTGTTCTACTGTGAATGAATACGAAAATTTCTTGTGTGTACTGATTTTTCAAGTAAAATTATCACATCATCTTTATAAAAACGTTCAATAATTTGTTTCATCACATTTCCATTTACTTAAAGCTTCATTGCTAAGCTCTCACTATTTTGATATATTTTTTTACCTCTGCTATTAAATAATAATTGAATTTGTATCAAATTGGCTGATATGAGCGATGAGGATCTTCTGATTCTGATTCGATTGAGTACGTTATAATTGATCTGGGAATGTCACTAATTCTGATACACCCTGTATATATATGTGTATATCGATCAGGAAGCAAATTCCCGACTGAATGAGCCGCATTCACTCGGTATTTCTTTTCTTCTTTCATCACGCGTGCATACCAGCCAAAAAAAAATCAAAATTTTTTATTTGTACTGTTCTTTTTCCCTCTTTCGTTTATTCTCGAGAGCTTTTAAATTTATCTGTCAGGAGATGAGTGCCGAGCAGACGGTGCTGCTTCAATATCTGCAACGAATTGGCGAAGTCAAACGAAATTAAATCTATGTGTTATATATAATGGTTATAGAGTTTATAGAAAGAGGGAAAAGAGGGTTTGACACAGATTTCGAGGTAGAACGGAAGTCTGTGAATGTAATGCAAAAGTTAGGTGCATATGTCTATGCCTTATGCAAACGTTGATTTCATCTTTATTGGGGTGATTTTTTTTCATTTGCTTTTTTCTCTTTTTCATTCTGTTTTCTGCTTTTTTTTTGGTTCATTGAATGAAGCCGCCACTGTAAAAGTCTTGAGAAAGTATCGAGGAACCGTGACGAGAAATGTGGACGCTACTTTGGTAGTCACGTGTTTCGCTGTATCGTAAAAAACGAAGATTGTAGGGCTGAAGAAGAATAAGAAGAACAGAAATGAATACGAATAAGAAGATGATGGTGAAACAGGATGTGGTGAATACAGATATGATGTGAAAGTATGGTGGCAGATGCCAGACACGATGGACTTTAGTTGAAAAAATAATTTAACAGAGAAAAAATAAGTAGGTAAAATCCAATTCGAATCAGATTAATTTGTTTTATTTAAATACTGCAATTTTTTAGAGGTGTTGGGGATGAATTGACAGAATGAATGAATTTTTCTGTTACAGAAATAGTGCTCAAATGTGAAACTTGAATGAGGCAGTTTTACGTGACAAATCATCTCCATAGAATTTTATTTATGAACAACATTTTGTAAAGGAAAGAATTTCTATATATGAAGAGATCTATTGGAATGACTTACTAAAAATAAATTTTTCCCCATTCTTCTGAAAGAACTGTCTCGAATTGTATTCTAAAATTTAAGTGTTTAATTTTTCCTTTGGAATTCCAAATATTTAGTTTTCTACTGCGACTATCTGAAATCCCATTTCTGTTTATTCGCCAAACTTTTTTTCAACTATGGCAAATATATACAAGAAAGAAAAATAATTATTCATATTTATCCATTCAAATCCACACATTTCTGATAATGAAATCCACTTTGAAGAAAAATGATGTATTTCAGTCTGTTGAATTATTTAAAATTCGGTATTTTATCATATTTTCATATAAAAAAGTTTCCAGATATTTCCATAGTATCATTTTTCATCTGTTCTATCGTTGCTTTCGAATGTCAAATGAGAAGAGAAGTCGAAAAAATATTTTTACTGGATAAATCAATGAACGACTGGATAAATAAAAACGAAAATGTTGAAAGAGCACTCACTGTCATCATTGAAAAAAGAAAAAAATTCGTAACTCACGTACTTTCAATTTACAAAAAAAAAAAAGATGAAATTAATGAATTCAGAATATTGAACAATTTTTCTTGTTATCATTCCGTTGAGTTGTGACTTCAGTGCACATTTTGAAATTACCGAGTGATTGAAAAGGCAGACGGCGTTTCGTCTATATGATACATTCATCCCAACGTGTGTTGCTCTCTCGTGTATTCCCATCTTTCTTTCTTCATTGAACTCTAAATTTATCCAATGATATTAATAGATACGAACTGCGAGAGAAGGGCTCAAGCACTTTTCTCCCTCTCACAATATGTATATACATATGTATATTCATGAAGCTAAATCGCATTAGTACATTACATATTTATGTACACACTAACATGAAGGAATTAGTATGAGTGAATTGAAATATAATCGTGTCATAAAAGAAACATTTTATCTTTTCACATACCATTTTAATCACTTTCTGTCGTGTATTTTCCTTTACAGCTGAATCGTGTCGACCAGGGTGGAAAATGATTTTTCATTGTAGTTATTGTATGGAACAGGATGAAATGTCGATTTGAGAGTTTTTTTTTGTTTCAGATTCTACACAGATGAAAATATAATTCTAAATTTTTATCTACACTAATTAAATGACATAAATCAGAAGTCTTTGGTTGCTTCATTTGATCTCTGTCGATTTTTAAATATTTATAATCAAATAGTTCCATTGTTTACTTTCAATTTTTCAAGTATAGTTTGAGAGTTTCGATTTTTATCAACCCAAAATCATTGAAATTATTTATGATTGAACTGGTAACACGTGCAGATTAATTATGAGAGATTTTCGTTAATAATAGAAATAGTTGCCTCAATATTTGTCAGCTATGTACATAAATGAGAATAATATATAAAATAAACAGAGAGCAGAAAGCTTAAAAGGTTTTACATTTTCATGATGTGACAATAGCAAAATGTGTTATGCTATTTTATGAATTTCTGCATCAGTCGCATTTATGCTGCAAAAGGAATATTTAAAGAATTGACAACTGCATTAAGGTTACAACAGCGTGTTGTCAAATCCTTTCGAATAATATTCAGCACGCAAAGCATTAAAATAATAATATCTACAGGATATTTCAAAGAAAAAAAATGAAAGCTGAATTACTGAGTGAATAAAAAATGAATCGGATTATGAATAACAAATTTTGATGTGCGAAGAATATTAAAATCTTTGTTGTCCATTATATTTTCGTATAGAGTAGAAGAGATTGTGAGTGATTAATAAATATTATATTTATCAATTTTTCCATCTGGATATTCGAATTACTGGCATTTTTTTTCTCTCCACCAGGTGTGAATTTAAAAATCGATATTAAATACATTCGTCGCAATTACAATAATATCTAGAGAATAATCAGTCAGCACTCAAGAGCAAAAAAAAAATTCTCACGATCCAAAATTCATATGAAAACAGCACCCTCTCTACCATATATTCTTTACCACCCCGTTCTACATTTCATTTCATTCTATTTTTTCTTTTTTATATTCTTCAATGCGGGTCCTTTCAATCCGAATTTTATTCACAGATACTCTCATTTCACATTTCTTCGTCCGTATTTTTTTTCTCTTCAACTATTAAGATATATACGTAAGTAGACTTCCGGGAATGGCAAGCGGGCGGCGCCGCATTTCTTCAGGCATTTCCTGTTTAGTTCGTATAATAGGTATACCACGAATCAAATGAACGATAACCATAGCAACGAGATGACGAGACGAGTATTGTTGTGACGAGAAATAATAAAGCCTTGTCTAGAAAAAAAATGGAATAAAAAAAACACGAAGCAGAGCGTAGAGGAGGGAGAATGCAAATGTTGAGGTTGACGAAGGAGGGAAACATCAGGTGACTCATTGTTTTGAAATTGAGAGGATGCGGTTGAGTACGAGACTAAGATGATGAATAAAGAGTTTTGTTAATTGAAGGAGACATTTCTGCTTCATATTAAGCCCCGTTTTAAGACGATGCAAATGAACATTATAATAATTTGTTCCTTTGTAACAGTGAATTATTTTGTGACAATAAAAATCACTCTGCCTATGGTTTTATCTCAGTTAATATTTTGAATATTTAATTGATCAAGCTATGAATGTGGGATGAATACACAGAGACATATATGTATACATACATACGTGTATAAATAAATATGATATCGTTACAGAGAAGCGAATTCTGTTCAGTACGCGCAGGACGATGACATCATTGGGGCGGAAGTGATCTTTGATTCTGGTTGATAACTTAATTTGTTTCCCACTGTTATTTGTTCACACTCCTCAATATGTATTAGGGTAGATGAAAACGTTGTGTTCTTGTATCGGGTTTTTCGTCTGTCGTTAAGTGTTATGTCGTTGTCATCCATTGTACATTTTTATCAATTTATTTTCTATTCAAAAAAATTGGAGACAGTTTCGTCACAATAGGATGACCCTTCAATATTCTTGCTATATTTTGACACGCAATTACCAAAAAAAGGGACAAATGAGTGAGGGTAGACTGGAGAACATTGAGTGAAATTAACTTGAGGAATGAAAAGTTATTTTAATTCAATGGCTATTCAGGAACAATCTTCCTCTTTATTCATTACATTTTCTTTCAGGTTGGGACGGTAATCTTTTGCAATGTTAAATTGTTCATGTCTCCCTCGTTGTCAATGTGCATTAGCGGTGAAATGAATGGGGAGAGTTAAACAAAGTGGTGAAAATAAAAGTGTGAAGAAAAAGTAATTTCCATAATTATAAAAGTAATTGTGGAAGGAAAATAAATAGAGAATTTTTAAGCGTTGTAAAAATTTATATAATTGTTTCATTCATTTGGTAAGTGACATTTTCTTGTTTTATGAATATGAAATAGTAACGGGAAGAGAAGAAACATAAGCAGAAAGGTTTATCGCCTCTGCAACGTTTTCTCTAGAATCTTAAGTCGATAAAATCGCATTTGACGTACAGATTATTAAGTAAGTCTAGACTATCCAATAGATGGAACTACGTTTCTTACTCTTCAAATTCTTTACCAATATTTAATAATAATTTATAAACGTATTTATACTTCGTTCATAGAGACTAAAGAGACTGAAATAGTTCATGGATAATTATTTATGCGTAGCTCTTCATGAAAAATGATGAACTATTTTTCCAATATCCAATATCAATGTTTTAATTGTTATTTCATTTCGTTTTCTCTTGCACAAGATGACACTGAAGGAATTGTTGAACATCAGTAATCATAAAAGACTACAGTGGAAAGTCTCGAAACATACTACAGAAAAAAATTGAAAGAGATGAGAGCAAAGTTGCTTTTTTTTGTTCAAAGTACCAGAAAAGTATAATGAATGGAATTTTTTTAATCATTTCATACCATCACTATGAATGAGAATTACTCTCTGGCATTATGTCCCAAAGCTGGGAAATAGGACAGGGAAAAAGAGGACGGGTAAGAATGAAAGAATCACATGGATTTATAATTCACATACTCATAGAGAAAGCACGACGATGAGAGTATATGCACTAGGGTACAGTAAGCCGACGGTGTTCCTAATGAAAGATAAACATAATCAATTCTCGACGCGATAGTTGAAAGAGGGAATATTATATAGCGTGTAAACTTGCGTAATTTAGCCGAGGTTATGTGATGTATATACTTTACTGTATACATATAGGCAACATTCTGTCTATTTCGTTCATTCTCACTTGTATATATACTCTTCCCTCTTCATCTTGGATGGAAAAACCCCTTGGGCAACATCTCACCCTGTTTTCGTTTCATTATCTCGCGTGCATGGTAACAGGAGAGGAACACCATCAACCACCCTAATTACACATATAGCGCGGACATCATTTTGTAAAAGGAATTTTCAATATATTGAATTGCCCAGAGAGGAGAGAAACACAAGAGGAGAATTGGGAATTGAGAGCGAATAAAAGGAAGTAAAAGTATAAAGTAACGAATGACAATACGTTGAAATTATTGTTACATCCAACAAATGTTAATACCGCAATTGGAAAATGGAGGAAAAGAATTTGAAAAAAAGAAAAATACATTTTAGATTCACCGCCACAATGAACTTTTATATTAAATTCAGAACTTCATAAGTAATTACCACAAATTAACTTATCAAACTAAATTTATACTGTACTGTATTCTCATCTGAAATGTTGAATAATTGATAACGATCTGTGAAAATTTTCATAGATTTTGATCGTTGGCCTATGATGTCTCTGAATCCATTTGGAATAAAAGAATTATTAGAAGAAGTTTTACTGTAGTTACTTTTCACCACAACATGGGATCGAAAAATGAAAATATTCCGCATGTAAACCAGTGTGCACAGATTGTAAACATTAAAATTTTATTCCATTAATTCACTGCGGAGAAATAAAGCTCTTGCTGAATTTCCCACGAAATTGTAACACATGCATTCAATTAAAAAATCAATATGCAGATTGAATAAACAATTTCCCGTTTTTTGTGACATTCTATTATGAATTGAAAGACAGGACGAATATTTTTTTTTTACCATCGAACTATCAACAAAAAAAAATAACAAATATAAGTTATCAAATTACCTACAACGTGACGTGACGTGCTTCGTTATGTTCGTTATATTTGGATAAATGCACGAGTATATTTATATAAAAATACCGGTACACAGAGAAAAGCGTCTCCATGTATGCAGAAGAGGAACTGAGCCGAGGAAAACTGGAAAGCAAAACGCGGTCGTTAAATCGTGCCAGCGGCAAAATCCGAACGGCGTTGTGTCGCATGGCGCACGAGAGAGTCAGGATTAAAAGCAAAAGCACAGCGAACTCTCTCTATATATATATATATATATATATATATATATATATATATCTATAAATATATATTCTATGGTGTGTGTGAACGAGAAAAAGGGAGATATATAAAAAGATATATCTATGAGCTAGTGTGAAAATACACAGGAATATTTTACACGTCAGTTTGAGAGGTCTGAGTGCAGAACGCGTTTTTGAAATATATCTCCACGGATATATATGTACATATGTATATGTATTTATTGCAATGGCACACCAACAGAACATTTTCATGCGCTCGAGTATTTAATATCACCAGAATGTTGAACATTACTGAAAAACATAAATAATTATCACAACGGAATTTTCACAACAATATCCGTCCATGTTGGGAAACAAAAATGAATTACATTTCCATAGTAATTCTTCCCTTGAATTTATTTTCTCGTAATATTTTTTCATGTCATTTTTCATCAAGGGTTGTGGAGTGGTAAAAGAGGCGTATGGGATTTATTGAAAATTTGAGCGTATGTATTTGAACATGACGTGATGGGGAAAAATATGTGATTGGATTGAATATCATATTGATTAGAATAAAAATATTTTTGCTTGTTGAGAAGTTTATGGATGTGATGGAAAAGATTCTTGATTCATCAGACTGATTTGAAAATCGAGAAAGTGGATATGAGAGAG
Organism: Meteorus colon; assembly: GCA_030523085.1. NCBI lineage: Eukaryota > Metazoa > Arthropoda > Insecta > Hymenoptera > Braconidae > Meteorus > Meteorus colon. The sequence goes on from JAPYZH010000098.1 coordinate 71,082, forward strand.
TTGAATGGAGGTGATGTGATATATGACAGTAAATTTAGCAAACATGAGACCATTTTCGTTTTATGAATAGAGAATTAGATAATTCTGATAATGGAATTTGAAAAAAACGAGCATTATTATTTTTCTACTATGTCTACCACATTCAAACTCATAGTGATATAACAGTTCATTTTAATTTTTATGTTGGTTTAATTATTAGAACAGACGACAACGTTTTGTCGATTGATGTGTTATCTATTGGTTATTATGGTGTCAATTTTTTATATTCGTTTATTATGTAGCCATATTTATTATGAATGTATTTTCATGTCCCCAGATTGAAGAATTTGAGTGCCAATGATATTCATAAATAAAATTTTGATGATTGATACAAAATTCATCAACATGATGAGAAGATTACACTGAATTTATTTCTTGTTATCAATTATTTTCTTTCTTCTGGACATCGAATAGCAATATACATGAACGAGAGTGCAATTCAAATAATTCATCGGACTATATGAGTGTGGAGATAATGGAGATGAACGAGAAACATCAAAAGCAACTCTTGTGATTTTGATTATGTTCAATGTGTGTTACTGATGAATTAATGATGTGAATGTCTGGCTATAACTATATTGTGACGCCTGAAATTGCAGACTCTTTACACATAAAATAAAGAGCTTACTTTATAAGTGTAATGTATATACACAAATATATAGGGTGAACTGAAATTTCAAGAGCGTTCCAATTGAACTGACAATTCTTCGATCATTTTCTTGATTTTAAGTTTAGAATTAGATAACAATAAAAGCAAATTATTGATAAGAAAAATTTTTCTGTGCTCATAACATAAATCATCCATTTATATTTCAATTTCAAATTTCACGAGTTATTTTTTAATCTATTATTATTATTTATTATTATTTATTTATCAAATTAAACGAATGAATATCATGACATAAAATATTCAAATCATATTTGCAGAATGACATATTTTTAGCTTAAAAAAATCTCACTAAAACAAGAATAAAAATATTATTTTGAAGTCAAAGAGATTTTCCATATCGAGTTTAATGCAGCGGCATTGTCAATAACCCAATTGAGAATAACGAAAATTCGATGCTTTCTATTAATTTCACATTCCAATTTTATAACGATAAAAAATTCAGAACGCCAAATTTTTTTTTTCGCATTTCGACTACACGCGCAGATGATCTATTTTTAATTTGAATGTCAGTCATCGTGAAACACCCGGTATAGATACACATTTAAATCACTCACTCTCGCACAGACTTGACGATAATTCCCACTTGAAAACGATTACTCTAACTAAAGTCTCTATGTCTCACGTCTTCGATATAGATATGTGTGACGTAATAAAATCTCAATAGAAGTGCGAATGATGACAAGAGAGGAAATTTAACAGGGAAAAGATATAAGTACATGGGGTGTGTGGCGCCCCAATACTATTATATGTGATAAGCCATAGTCTCACACCAACGAAATTTATATATAATGCACCATCAGCCTGAATTCCAATGAGTTAAATCTTATCCAAAAGTCCACCGGATTATTTCGTCTTCCCCTCTTATCTTTCGTGCGTGTAACTTTATACATGTATTGGATCCCCTATTTCATGTACGAATGTATAGCTGTGACATTTTGTCTTGACTGTTTTTTTATTATGGAATATAAAATTGTTTTTCTTTTAAATTGTAAATTGTCATGTGAAAGTGAAAATTGTATACTTTATATTTCATCAAAGGCAACGATTTTAGTGGGATGAGTTCACTGCTCACTTTTACACCAATTTTTCATGTTTCTATCTTGAAATATTCATTTATGATGTATTTTTTTACGTAGAAATTTCATGGGAAAATTTTGATGTCAACGAATGGTTGGAAAGTTGAAAATGTCATTGAATTTGTGTGACATTATTTTTGGTAATTTTATACTTATGTTATCCTAAATGGTATGATTGATCTTTGTATTGAAGATCAAATTTTCTTATTCGTCATTTCATATTGGCATCATCATTATCAGTTCAACAAAGAAATATTCATGGGGTTATGTGAAATTATACATTTGGCTTAGAACGAACAGTTCTGGTTTTTTTTGCGACTTTTCATCAAGCTCGACATATAAAAATAGAAAAATGAATTTTTTTTTCTCTTGATTGGTTATTGGAACAGTTTTCTGATGTTGGTTGGCATAGATAAACAAAATTACCATTGTTATGTTTTTCATCAAACGTTCCTATGTGCAAACAGAGAGAAATTATTGAAAATTTGATAATATCGAAACTAGATTAATTTCGAATAATGATCGTAATTTAATTATCAGAAAATATTCCCCAACATTCAACAGTTAATTCTATTGTTTCTTCATGATGTGATTTTCATTGAAATTAATTATTTTTTATTATCCACAATTAACTGGAAATTGAATCGCAAATGAAAAAGAACGAAAACAGATTTAGTTCAAAATTTATGAGCGATTGGATTTTATTATGACCGATTTTGTTTCAACTTGACATAAAAGAAGAAGACATCGGCTCTTCTTTTCAAACCGTATATAAAAAGAAAGAGTACGAAGAAAGATGGAGAATGAAACCACTGACTGAATTAAATCATAAATTCAACTGTCCCCAGTTATACAAAATTGAACGACTAATCATCTGATTTCTTCCTTCTCTTTTTTATTGAAAAGCGATGTACATCAATCTCTCATATTGTTTCATCCCTAAATGTTCCTACACGAATCTAGTTTAGTTTATAGATGACATCATGTCATACTATACACTATTATGAACTCTACATATAATTCCATCATACTTCAAAATCTCATACAAAATTTGATTAATAACAGTTACAAAAAATAAACGCTCAATAAATTACTTTTCGCGTAGCAGATTAACATGCAAGTAAAATCTGATCAATTCATTAATGTGTTCATGTTTTCATTTATTTATTTATTTATTTATCATTATTTTCTCTATTTTTTCACAAAAACAATTTGTCCGATTATCTCGAGTGTGTCATGCAAACATCCGTCCGATGAATTTCGGATTAATTTTAGACGAAACACACATACACGAGAATTTGAATGGAAAAGTGAGAGGAAAGAGGAAGAGAGGGAAAGTGCTGTAGAGAGAGATAGAGATGGGGTGGAATGAAGAGAGGTTCCATTAGGCCACCCTGCGTCAACTCACCGTCGGGAATTGAGTGCTTATACATATATATAGATACGAGGGATGGTGAGAGAGGGAAAGAGAGAGTATAGACCAGTTGGGCGCTTTAAAGCCGACAGCTTTGTCCATTATACGCCACCATGAAATATTGACGGACCCACTTTGTGACTGGCTAGCACTGTGTATATACATATGTGGCAATAAATGTGTGTATTCGACGAGTTTAATTGTTGTTATGTCACTGTTTGCATCCACCTATTTATTTGAATTTAATTTATTTCATATTGGAGATGAATTTATTATATTTGATGTTTAATGAGATTTTATTGAGGTGAAAGAGAAATCACTGCTTGAGCTTGCATGAATATTATTCCATTTGTGTTCTTTTATTCTCAAATGTGGTACAAATTCTATTTTGGACGAAAAGAATTAGTGACGGTGAATTTTGAAAGATAACTTTATGATGTTTTAAACAAGTTTAAATAAAAGAATTCGGAATTTTTAGAATTATATAAAATTGAGCATGAGCTCATTTGAAAATCATTTCCACAGAAGTTTTCGTTGGACGTTTAAATTTTCTGAAATATCAGTTTTTCGTATAATTGGTGTTATATTTTTGCAGTGACACTTGAAATTCTAGACAGAACAAAATGAAGAATGATAGACGGCGCAATGGAAATTTTATAAATATATAAAATAAATTACGTGCAACGTGAGATGAAATGATTGTAAGTTACCATGCTATAAATCATTTCAACTGGATAATTAACTCTCGAGATATCCGTTACATCGCTCACAAAAAATTCCCTCACAGAAAATGACGATGAAAGTTGCACCGTAAAAACTCTGAGTCTGCTACACTCAAAACACCAGAATCCTTCAAACTTCCAATTATCCACATCAGCTCTCACAAGCACAATCCCAATCATCCTCAAAGAATCCTAGAAGGGAAAAGCGAAGAACTAAACTCTACAGTCTCGACCCCCTTTGCAGTTACCTATTTGTTTTCCTCACAATTTCCGTAACTACTCGAAAAAATTCACTTCAATTTTCCCGTAGGATGAGCAAAAAAAAAATCCTCTACAATTCTTTCGTCAAATACAACATGTGATACAATGACAGAGAAGAAAATTAAATCTTGATATCTGCATAAAAAGAGAATGGAAATAAATAGAGCAAATACAGAAGAATGAACAAGTATCGTTCAATAAATAAAAATAAGAAATGAAAAATAATAAATGGAATAAATAGAAACGATGGATTTGAAACAGTTGGACGGCTTTGAAATTGAAATCTTGTTCTACGTCTCCAGAATATTCCAATAGCCGCCCCAACTGAAGCGATCAATCTGTGAGGGAAGAGCGTGCAAGTATATATGTGCGCCCTTTACTTTACACATCGTCTCTTCTCTGATTCGTCCGAGCTTCGGCACACGCCATATCCTACACACACACATATAAATATATATCTACAACTGCGCACAAGATCTCGTTGATTCAAGGGCGGGAGAAACTGCGAGAAATATATTTCTTGCTCGATTGCGGGTTTCGCGATTCGTTCGTACACCGAAGCGAGCGACGATATATATTGCCTCGCGTTATCGCACCTCTCGTGTCGAGCGTTGTACCAGCTTTCAAGATATATACGTATACAACAGTATATATGTATATATTTAAACATACACAGGGTGGAAGTTGCGTCGGGGCAGATAGATAGATAGATAACTAGACAGATAGATAGATAAGGTGTGGATGGGAGAGGAAGGCAAGAGGGTGTAAAGAGGAAGCTTCGTACTTTACAACCCTCTGTGCTCTACAACTTATACCGAGGAGTTCCTGACAGGGAATCTCGTCCATGAAATAACACGAGATTTGCCAGGATATCCGTCTAGTTTTTGGCTCAATACCGGCCCGAATTACATGAGCGCTTTTCAAGAGTAGAATAATCCGATGTATAAACCACCGAGTGTTGAGAGATAATTAAATGAGAATTGAGCAATGACCACTTCATTCGTTAGCTTTTTCATGGCTGTTTTTATTCTCTTTTTATTCACTTCACCATTTTTTCTGGTTGATTCATTTATTTTAAATGGTCGACAGGCATTGTAGTGACGGACCAGCCATGGTCATTACAGTGCTGTGATTTGATTATTTTCAATATCTACGCAGCTTCCATCCCAACATACCTGAAATGAAGATAGGAAAAATGATAACGTTTGACATTGTTATTTATGGATAAAGTTCTTGATTGTATATTTACCTTCTTATCTCCACAAGGTGTTCCATCAAGTGGGTATATGGTGGGTTCATACAATGAGCTTATTTCATTGGATTCTTTGCATTGTAAACGTTTCAAACAATCAGTGGCAGGGACTTGCAGTGAACACTGATTTGGATCCTGTTTAATATGAATCTATGTGTTATTCAACTCCATGTTGATTGGCATGATTTGATGAATAAAGTTAGGGAGGAAAAAAAAAGCAAACCTCGCCGTATGAATTGTATCCATAACAATGGCATTGTTGACACGGTGATAAAGTTCGCCTTGGTCCAGGCGGATACAATGATCGAGGAAAGTTCAGAAAGAAACAACGATCTTTGTCAAGCCTAAAATAATATTATGGATTATCAACAGATATTAGTGTTTAAGTAGACAATACAAAATTTATCCATCATCTATGTAATAAATTTCTTTTTCGCTTCAATCCGTACAGGTAGAATTCGTGAAACTGCTCCACACTTTGTGCACTCCATTTCAGACAGTTGAAGCAGAAAGGATATGATTTTTGCATTATACCATAGCACTGTTTTCCGTTTCGACATTTTGATACATGTGATGGATCATGAGTAATTCGTAACCTAAAATGAATCAGATTGGAATTAGAATTCATTATGAAATGACACTACAAACGCTGTGTAGAAAATCATATTAATTATTTCAAATACTCTTTCCAGTCAATAATATCTACAATGAAAATATTTGGTTAAATTAGTCATGAATTTAAAAATGAATGATAAGTTTCGGTAAATCGAAATGAAAAGTATTGGGATGCCAATATCAGATCTTACATACTGACTACAAGATATTCTTACGCGTGTCCAATTTCATGAGCTCCTATACAAGCTGCTTGGAAGGTATTTGTAGATAGTGCTATTGTCAATGGAATGGTTGGAGTGTCTTTATACATTTGCCTAGTTTTATATTTGTCTATACGGCCCCAAGTCAGCCCTAAATTCATAGCATTCAATATAATTATTAAATCAATCTTTGGATCAATCTAAACGCAATCGATTACTATCTTCCTATCGATTTTTTTATAACATATTTCGATTGACAAGTCCTTACCAACAGATCTTTTCACAGTAGATTTATCTTCACGTTGGCCAAAAAATGAACGACTATAAATATTAAATAATGTAATACTTCAGTCATGTATAACTTTGTAAAACCACAATTTGTGTACCGTAGAAAAGAAAGAATATTACCTGGTGGTCAGATACATTAAATCAATTGAATCTCTTGTGAATGGCAAGTCATAATACATCGAATAACGTGGAAATCTTGAACCAAACATTTCATCCATTCGACTGTATGTTCCATGCAATGCATATGCTGTAACCGCATCGAATGCACCTTTTTGCTAAATAAAGCCATCAAACAATTAATTTTAGACAAGATAATACGTAGATGAACATAATACTTACACACTCAATAATTATTCCAGCAAGATTGATATGAATATGTATACCATGTTTCGCCAATTTAGCGTATATCATATCAATGAAATTGAACTGAATCAAATGATCCATTGCGATGATATCCAGATGATTTTCAGTCCAGGACTTTCCTCTACAAAATAAGTAGACATTAGACGAGATAATATTTAGATGATATATAACAATAATCGATAAACTACAATTTTTTAGTTACTGTTGTGCAATGGCCTCATGTGACACGAACAGAAGAATTTCAATATATAAATGTTGAGGTTCATATTCTCGACGTTTACGACTGTTGGTTGAATTATAATGTTCCCTTTTTATCTCCCGTTTTGTAACTGCAATCACATTGTCAATGGCAAATTGTTGTATTGAGTGAAAGAACAATTTGTGATCGATAATTCCATTTGATACCTTCTGGTTCACTCGATGATCTAGAACTATCGCTCAGAGTGGGCACAGATAAGAATCTCCTACGAGGACAGTTTTGGAATCGTTCTATGTCACTTCTTTTAGGCTGTGGTCGTATCGCTTGTTCATGTGGAGAATATTCGATAATATCTACATAATCCCCTCCTACTTTATGACATTGATTCAGCAGAGCTATTGGAAGGCCATTGAAGGCATAACTTATGTCGATCGTGCCCCACTATCAGATAATTAAAATTCAGTTTTCGTTGTTCATATGGTAATTGGGATTCATGACATGACTGATCTTTGTTTATTCTGCAATACTCACAATGCCGCCGAGCCCTTGTGAATAAATAATGGCAGAATTTTGGTGGATATCATGATATGTTCTGAAAGGAACCATATCATCTAACACCTATTGGACAGAAACACAATTTTTATTGTTCACAAAGATGTAGTTTTCCTTCAAATGCAAATATAATCATCAATCAATTTCGGGTCATAATATCTACAAACATTTGGACGCGACACATGATATGCACCCCATTTATTAAAATGTGCAGTCCATATTGGCAAATTTTCATTTGCCAAAGTTTGCGATGATTTTATCCATTTGAGATGGATAAATTCGTCGTTTTCATCTATTATCATAGCTTCCAGCTCATCTGGAAATCCATCAGCAACAGGCGAACGCCTTAATCGATCTGTTGGAACAAATCATGGAGAGAATTTGAGTTTTGACAATTGAAAATATACGCAGCTACAAAACAGGAATTGAAGTAGTTTGAAAAAAATAATAATTAACATGATAAAAAATTAGAAGCGACGCAATATCAAGTTGTCACTTACCTGATGATGAAAATGATGAGTTATTCTTAAAATTCACATTTTCATTCACTGTATATTCTGCTCTGATGGCAATCGAAAAAATAAACTGAACGAATAATAAATATATGAATTGATCAGCCATTTGAATTTGTGCTGTTGATACACTGACGATTGGCTCCAACTTTACTTGGAAATCGATGATTGCCGCATTTTTATGTCCTTACGTGACTTGTAATTGTCAGTCTCTAGATAAGATAACAATTCCTATTGTCTTTTTGTCAGTTGAGAACCAACTGTTACAGCCACCTGTTTTTTACATTTTGTAACCTTTTGCTCATTTAGGGAGTGTGCTTTGATTAATTGAATGGAATAAAAATAGTCGCAAGTGTTCAACACGAAATCCGAAAATGCCAACATTCTCAATGTTTACATATATCTCTTTCTCATATATTATTATAGAGTTGTCAATGTTTACTACCAGGTTATAAGAGATTTATTAGTTCTCGCATGAAATCCTCATATCTCTCGAATTTATATTTAGTTACAACAGTAAATGTTGGATATAAATGATGTTGAGAGACACAAAATGTTTCCGATTTGTGATTCATCATGATTTAGAATATATTTCTCAATCAAGAATTGTGGCCATGAAAATAATCAATTCAGGGATTTGTATTTGTTTCTAAGTATAGGATACCTAATCGAGCCAATAAAACTAGCGAATATTGTTTTATTCAAGTATATTTCAAGTGCTAACATTGATTCTTCTTTGTAAATGATTCACCAGCAAGTATGGAATTTCCAAAGTTATCCAGAATTATGAATGCATTGTTCAAGTTTCATGAACAACTCATTAATGGATATAAAGTTCATGACGATATTATGCAATCAAGACAGTAGCATCGAATAGGTATGAAGCCGATGATGAGAAAATTTAGCCACGAACAGAGTATAGGGAATAAAGAGGGTGATAGTCACCCCCTTCTCCCTTATTCCATCGTCGGTGTCGTCGTCGTCGTCGTGTTTGCTATTGCCGCGCGTCTTATCGGTTAACGAGGCTAACCGAGGAAAGTGCCTCGTTATCCGCTAATTCCATTAACGTGAGGGCAAATCCGTTAGTGTCGTCTGTCCTTTCCTTCTTCAGCCAACTTTACCCTTCATGTATAGCACTTACGTATTTTTCTCTTTTTCAATTCATTTTATCGACAAAGAGACGGTGGAATGAATCGATTCACTGATTAATTATTTCTAGTGGATTTGAATGAAGAAAAAAAAACGCAAATTGGAACAAAATCGCGTTTAGTGTGAATTATTTCCTCACTTTTGATCAAGATATTAAAATTATTGAACGTGCGATACGGAGGGAAAATTAATTTCCAGTGTAGAAATTTTTTTTTATTCAACTTCTCTTTTTTCTTTGGTTCACTGTCCATTTCATCCTTTCATTCATCGTATTCTGTGGAATGTGATAATAGAAAGTGAGCGGAAAACGTATTATATCGTGAGCAATAAGTGAGATGAAGAGACGTAGGATGGAGCAATTTATTTTCACAAGAGAAATACGACGATACTTGTGAAAAATGGCTGCGTTCAAGATTTTGCTTGGATAGCAACGCGAATTTATATGCAACATTTATAGGCGTTCCATCTCTCTACTTTAATTCTTCCTCATAATTAACGACGGTGATGATTTGGAGGAATTTAATGAATTCGAATGGACACGAATCCTTTGATTATAAATCAAAACAGAAAAATAAGAGTTCATAGTTGAGGAGTGCGTGGAAAAATTCAACAACGATGCCAAATATTTTTCTACTCATGACGAAATTGATATTGCCACCATTGAATGATGTGGCACGTGTTGAAATTTCGCAAAAAGTCTCACTAGTGACGAGAGTCAGATTATGGAGGTGATAATCACACAAGATTAACCCTATTATGAAATTTATATCTATTAATCAAATATTGCAAGAGAATAACTCATAATATTTTATTTCCAGATTCATTAACATTGTGAAACTTGATTAACTTCAATCATTGACACTCTTCAGCTGTTATCACAAACAATATATCACGCTTTAAATACAAACAAAGTTAAATTATGTATATTCGATTTGGTAACGTAATTTATTTTTTTCATTCTCGATTCAATTGAAAAAAATGTCAGTCATAGAATGCAATGAAAAAATTTAATTTCACAAAATAATCCCACCAATTCATGACCAGAATGAGCTTCATCTGGCTTTCATAAACAGCGAAAAAATCTTCTGAGTCACTCAAACAAATACCTCACACTACCCTGCGAATCCCTGTCTCGTCAAGTTCTTCTTCATATGAATAAAGAAACAAAAGAAGAAGAAGAAGAGAAAACAAAAGGAAAGAAAAAGAGGAAAATTCTCATTTCGTAATAGTTTATTAAGGATTCCCATTATCTCTCATCCTCCCTTGTGGGAATATGGCCCATGACGGCCATTTTCTCTTGCATTTCATTCTGTCTCTCTCACTCTGTATACGCATATTCCCAAAGCCCTCACGGGTCCCCTTTTCCATAATTTCAAATTGTTTAGAAAATGGCTATGTACACGAGGGTGATTCCCTTTGGCATTGTGTATATTATATAGTTCTCAGTCTCTCATGATGTAAAAGCGAGAGATGAATCGAAAGAGAAAGAGCGACCAAGAGAAAATGTATGTATATACATGTATGAAGGGCTCGTCCTTTGAAGCAATTACATGGGCCAAGCTTCCACTCGGCACTGGTGTACTGGTCGGAAGCCAAACCCTTCGAGCTCATCCCTGATCCGCTCTCACCGATCCACCACCCTGCAGTATCCAACCTCACCACTCGTTCATCCTCCTCTTTGGCCGAGTGGTGATGGTATAACCGCCGAGGGCCGGAATAAACAGGAGCTCTCTCGTGAGTTAATCCAATCTTTCGTGGTAATAAGTACCATGAATATTCTCCCTCTCGACATAGCCAACTTCTGATGCTTCTGTGATCACCATCAGGACTTTGGCGTATGTCGAGCTCTATATATTTATACATCCACATACATTTATGTATTATATAGGGTCTGTAGAGATACGCACAATAGTATTATAATTTTTTTTTTTCTGTCGATATGCAGCGTCATATTGGATAAAAGCTCTCGGGCGATAATGTAACGGAGATTATCATGTCATTATTCATCGTATTACAAGCAAATTCATTCTAGAATATTCAATATTTCCATTAATAATTGAATATTATGATGTTTTTGATGAATTAATGCAGAAAGATAGTCATGTTGAATAATTCTGTTATTCTTGTTGTCAATGCTGTTATTATAATATTTATCGAAGTTTGTTTTAATACACTGCGGATTTAGATTTTAAATGAGTAATAGTTCAAGGATTACCAGTCCTACCTCAATCAATTATGGAGATGCGCTGACAATTTCATAGGTTTCCACATTCAATGAATGATGCTTCAATGTATTGGTGGAATTAATAATATTTCACTATGATTCTTTTATAGTGAGGATATAATGAGAATGTGACAATCAGACAATACAATCGCAAATAATGGGAAGTTCATTGAATTTTTAGTGCAATTATTTTTCCCAATATTAGCAGGATTAATAATAATGGCTGAACGTATACAAAATTTCACAATATATTCGATTAATTTATCAGATAGAATAGAAAAATATTCAGTTTTTTAGTATTATATTTTATTATTCATGGCTTTAATGGGAACGTTCGAAATAGAGGCAATGCGAAAATGGTTTTTTTCAGATCATAACAATAATTATGATTGTTATCATTAAAAACTATTGCAGTCAGCTATTGATTTTTTATAAAAATTCTTTTGTCAATATTGAAATGAAGTTTCTTGACTTCCAGAATTATTGCAATTGAAGTAACGCAAAATATTTATAATACTGCATGACGTTCAGAGTTTTTAGAGCTTGTTGTACAATAGTGAAGAGTTGAGCTTTCAGTGACAGCGAAATTTTGTGAAATTGTCGACATGTGGATAAGTTTACGCTGGAATAAATCGCTCCTATTTCCACGTTATAATAAAATACAACGGTATCAATATTATAAATATGAAATGAAAAAAGGATGAGTGGATAAACGTTGAGCATATTATGCAATATATTAAATTTTTCTATATATTCAGAAATTCAATTGCTCTCTATTTTCATACAATTTCATACGTTCAGTATATAAATGTGAATGTGTTTGCACGTGTCCACATGTTTTATATGAACATTTTCACCTACTTTTCGGGATGCATATTGGTAAAAATTCAAGTGCATTGCAAAAGTGGCATTTTTATTTCTTTCAACTCCCTCTCGTACGAAGAATATTGCTTCTATATTCACTCGTCCGTATTTTCTTACACTACACGATGCCAAAGGAAGAAACGAAGCAACATCTGACGGTATATAAGAAAAAAAAAAAAGGAATAAAAGGGCGAATGGAAGAAATAAAGAAAAGTAGAGAGAAACTGAGAGCAAGAATAGAGTTAAACAAAATATGAGAGTTAGTGGAGAGAACTGTAGAGTGTCACATGCACCACGTGTTATACCATTTTCTACTTCTTCATTGTATACCTGTATATGCATTTTTTTTTTCCTTTTCTCTATGTCTTGTTTGTTCAATTTCAAATTTAGATATTAAAATAACTCGACTGAAAATACGATAAAATGCACGGTAGATTTTTTCATTCACTCAATCACTAGTAATTCGTGCTACCTCAACCCTTCACTTCCTTCTATAAATATTTCTATATTTGAACAGTGATAAAAACTGCTACATTTTGTTCTCGAATTCATTCACCAAATAAAATTAACAATTAATGAAGCTTCGTATTGATGATAATTGGCAGTAAATGAGTTCATTAAAAAAAAAAATATGAATTAATCTCATTTAGAAATAATATCAAACTTCGACGTACGAATTTGAAGACTTTTTTTACTCTTCACTAATATATTTACTAAAAACAGAAAAATTAATGAGAATTATTTTTTCGTCTGGATAATTTTTCATATTTTGTATAAAGAAATAAATGATATCCAATAAAAATCCAAATTTCATTACATCACTTTATGAGGATAAGTAAAGAGTTAGAAATCGTTAACTTATGATATATGTATACATATATTATGCACGTCTATATATACTAAGTCCAATATATATTCGCGCTTGGAATGTCAGGTATTTCAATCGGGAAATTCCATGGTCGCATCTCGTATAACTGGCCTTATGGTGAAGTCTGGAATTCCCGCAGATCGATTTCTATCACGTTGCGTCACGCACTGTGTGCAATTCTACATGATGCCATCCCGTGAATCGTATCAACTAAAGTGACGACATATAGTACCGAATAATCAACATTAATGGTAGCGAATGTATCAGTTATCAAATAATGATGGTAATATCAAACTTCAAACTGTGCGAATTAGTTGAAATGTGATAGCATGAGATAAGCACATTCTGGAAACTGCGAGAATTTATACGAGAAACGGATAGAATGGCTATCGTTTTCGTAAATTTGAGTGCTCATGACGGTAATATAAACAGTCAAGAAGATCTAAACGATAACGGAATTGAATAGAAATAGCTATCATTAATGATCAAGATGTTGATCTATTTTTTAAGTAGAAAATATAACGCGTTCTAACGTGAAATTTTAACACTTCAAACAAATCATTTTGTTAGAAATCTATTTCTTTATTTTTTCTATTTTAGAATTTTCTGACATTATATAGATTTCGATCTGATACGAATATCGAGATCGATCTAAAATAAAAGTAAAATAGTTGAGGAAGAAGGAAGATGACACTGAATGCTATTCTCTCACAATGTCGATCACTCGCAAAAACTCTGGATTGTTTACAGTCCTTCAATCAAAAGTTTTTGGTATACGAAACGAATTCTTTCAGGATTCTTATTTCCTTATAATAGAATAGCCAAGCCATTCTGATGAAGAATAAAGTAAATCTAGATAGGAATATAAATTGTGTTCCAGGAGAAAATTGGTAATAACAGCGCCCCTCATTTCCTAAATATAATTCGAAAATGATCGCTATCACAAAATATATGCAAACAATAACTGAATGATATTTGTTATATATCCAAAATGCGTTCCATGTTTATCGGCTCTTGTTTGAAAAATCTCATCACATATTTTCCCAAAAGAATTTACCGAATAATGAAATATGTGGAAAAAAAAAATGGCGATTCTGTTTTTCGTGGGATATGCGAATAATCTCCTAAAGTTGAGGCATGAATGTTAAACTTGAATTCATACAGTTCATTCTGGCAAATACGTTGTACATATTTGTGTTGATGCACATATATATATATATTTACACACACAAACCTACACAAATACACACACACACACAAGTATTTTCCGGTCGATGTGGCATGGTCAACGGATGGAGAAATTGCGGACGCTCAAGCTCGGCTAAAGTAATTCCACTGAGCGACTTTGTGGCAATTGACCCTTCCACGATGCCCTTTCACCAACGTCGGTTGCACAAGAGAGAGAAATAAAATCACACGAGTAGAACTAAGGAATGGGGAGAGAGCAGGGGATAGTGAGAAAATAGAAAGAAAAAAAAAATACAAGTGCAAGGGTGAAGCATGTAGATTTTATATACTGAGAAGAAAACATCATGGAACGGTACACACTGCGGTGTGAGTGAGATCGCCAGTAGTTACGGAAGTTCCGGGTCAGCCGTCGCGCGCTCTCGCGCGGTCACATCGTTCCGCAACAAGGAAAAATGAATGCACCTGCTGGCGGCGGGTTGTGCGACAGTGGCTAACAAGAACGACTTTAACCTCTTTCTCTATATACACTTTAATTTTACCCTATCCCATACCCCCATCCGCATTCACCCTCCGCTGTATACCTCGCCTTTATCCATTGCTCGACGTTTTATTTGCCGTGTGCTATATAAAACATTTCAAAGAGCAACCCTCTGTGTTAAGCAAATTATTAATTACGGCGATTAAATACACAAATTAAATATGCCGCGTATAACTTTGTATGGATGAATGCTGGAGGGAAAGTGTGCCTGATGTGCCTCTGCTCTTTGTGATGTAGTTATGTGTATTGTTATATATACTATACAGAGTGAACTATTTTCAATGACCAATTCAATTTGTGACAATTTTATTTAAATGAAATAGCAAAAAAGATTCTGATGATTACGGAATTGTTTAATATTAAATTTGAATTAAATAAAAGATATGAAATTGAAAGAAAATATGAACATTTAAAATATTGTCGATCTACAACAGAAAATAAAAATTCTGACGCAGGAAAAATAATGAATGAAAAATATCTACAAGGAAAAGATGAATTTATAAAAATATAAATTTTATTTGAAGGTTCATGAGCTCTAGAAAATATTTTTTAACCTGTCCAAGAAATATTTGAGGAAATTATCAAGTCGAGTATTTTAAAAGAGAATCATTAGTCCAATTACTTATGATTAAGAAATTCATGAAATTAAAAAGCCCACCCGACATAGTTTCAATCATCAACTCCATCAAAATGAATTGAACTGAATTCATTAATAAATATAATTTTTCATTTGAAATGTTCCACTCTACATATTAAACTACATTATATATATTTTGATTCAGCCAAACAACTTTTGTCTGTCTATCTTGTCCCCTCTTTGGTTTATCGCAAATATTACCTGTACAATTTTCGCCCTCATCCTTCCACACTCTCTGCTTCTCTCTTTATCTATGGACACACGTTCGCAGTTAATTTACGGCGCAAATTAATTCATCCATTGTAATAATGCCCTTGTCATTGTGCATGCAAACGCATACATATTTATTTATTCCTGCATCAATTAAATATTATTATATTCCATAATGTTCATCAATATATTAATATATATCGAGCAGATAATTCTCTAATCGTATCATATAAATTCAATTAGTGCCCGGTCAATTAGAAAAATTAGTTAAATTAAATTCTATTGAAATTACATTTTAATTATTAGCTAAAATTAATCTTTTCATATTTTCCTATTTTTTATTATTTTTTCTCTTTCCCATACCAAATGTATGATCTCGTTGATTATGAATAGCAACTGGATTTCTATTTATAAATTGAAAGAACTTTTGTTTTTCATTCTTTTTCATTCAAAGTTATGTGAAGTAATTAAAATGTTTTTGGATGACGTAATTTATTAAATGTAATAAAACTTCGGTGACGAATTAAAATTAATGTGCATAGAATATTATATATATATATATATGCATATAAATGCTTTTGACGCTAGTGATGGTGATAGTGTTGGTACCACTGGTTTTTGGTACAAAACGCGTTTCCATTTAAAATTGTATCGAATTACAAGGAGAGGAACAATATAATTCTCGTTACGCTGCGGTGCAGTGGCCACTGCCACACATTTTGCAATCCCCGTTGGATGCGACTACTACGTCTGGGGGATTTTACAATGAGTACTGCCACTGCCAGTGTTACTAACTACTACTTCTACTACAACTACAACTAGGTTATAGTAGTATCGCAGTAGCTTCACTGTACCGGAAATGATATTTTACGAAGTCGAGATTTATCACGGGAATTCATTATTCCGTATATAACTTTGTCTTCCTTCTCTGCCTCGCGTTTTCACCACTGCATCTTTTTTCACTATTTCCCATTGCGCGGGCAAGTGAAAGAATGGAACCAGATGGCGAAAATCACGGTATTCCAACAGTAATGCTATGGAGAAACGCGAGAGAAAAAAATTGAAGAAAAAAAAAATGACTAATGAAAAATGGAAAAAAAAATAGGAAGAAATGGCTAGTAAAAAAATTCGAAATAAAGAAGAATGGTAATGAAAAATAAAAGGATTCCTGTTTTTTTTCTCGCATTTCTTTTTTTTTTTGTAATGCACAAGGGAAAAAATGAAGGTGATATAGGGAGCACGATGGTGTCGGTAAAAATTATGATTATTAATCGCCAACCCCTGCTGGCTGCGACACACGTACACTTCGCTCTGTTGTTTCTTTCATTTTGTTTTCTGCTTCGTGTATATATGAATACATATATGTGCTTTGACCCCAGAGCTTGGGAGCTTGCAATGAGAAAATTCGAATAATCGCCAAAAACATTTTTTCTACCTTAATGTTTACATGTCCCACGTTCATTATATATGTATCTCTCATTCCCTATCTGTTCTTCATTTTTTTATTTATTTTTCCATCCCAGAATACACAAGCTTGCACATAACTCTCTCGCATGTATATATATATACATCGTTTATTAAAACGAGTAACGCGAGTTTGCGTATCATTAAACTGAGCGTATGGTTATTATTATTTTTGTTATTAAACGCTTATGAATGCAGATAACTCGGTGGAAGGAAGAGAAAGGGATGAACAGAAAGCGCGGGTGTTATGGTAAAGACAATATCGCATTTGGGAATGCAAATACAATTGGGATTAATTATAATAATTTTTATTTCCGAAACAAATGTAAATTATTGTTTTTGTATGACGATGTTTATTATTTTTTTAGTTTTCGAGTGGTGCCAGATTTTCGTTATGAGTCAGACGGAATTCATGATAATTTCTCTGGAAACTGAATGAGAAAAGAACAAATGAATAAGACAATGAAGAAATTTGTGTTTGTAAAGCAACTTCTTTTTTATCTGTGGAATAAAAAGAATAGTCGACTACTCGATGCGGACATGTAGACTACTGTGTGTTTATACAGTTGTGCATTCGAATTAGGTTGGGTTGAAAGTTTTCAGTTGAATTGAAGAGAGATCAAAGGGGTAATAATAATTATTCCTCATCGAATTTCTGTTTGATTGATTTCATTGTAAATTGTTCGGAAATTTATTGGAAAAATAAATTGAATATGGTGATTGATTAAAATTTTCTAGAAATAAACTTGAACAATGGAAAATTGTCAATTTTTTCTTTCAAAGCAAAATATTGGTATTGAATTCTGTTCAAAAAATTGTGGGACAATGAGGATTTATGCACGTTCAGTACTGAAATGAAGATTAAATAGTCGATGACAATCAAATAATCATTAATAACGCTCTACAATAATGAATATTGAGTGCAATGATTACCGTTTCCCTAGGAAATTTCGCATTGCTAATTCATCGTGAACTATTGACTCAATTTATCCAGTCACTTATAATTGACACAACAAAACATTTCAACCTTTCGTACATATTTCTGTAGAAAATCAAAGTTTTCTTTCACTTCTTTCACGTATTGAATTTAGCCAACAATTCGTCTAAATCAGTTTAAAATAACCACATGGAACTCGATTGCTGCCGGCTCATTTATAATTCAAATTCGAAACAATAATGCTCAAAGCATAAGCACGTGAAATGGATCAATCGATGTAGCGTACAGCATATTGAATATAGTCTCGACAGCTTTGTAGTGAATCTATGCAAGACTGACGTTCCAAGCACCGATGCATAAATTTATGTATAGTTATATAGACAGAGAAATGGGAATATGTGAGAAACAGCGTGAGAGACAACCAGAGTGCGTACAGGTATTGAAGCTGAGCGGTCAAACCCGGAGATGCCGAAGCGCGTAAATTCTCGAGGGAGTCACTTCTGGCGTACACGCGCGCACGCGAAGCGCACCAACGCGATCGGACTATATAGAACACTCAATGGCGGCCATCGGCCCGTCATTTCCGGTGGCTTAACCAGGATAACGATGTGTAATCACGGCCGTCGGGCGGGCATGTTCGATTATAACCCGCGCGCGAGGCCCCAGGGACGTATAAATAACGCAAATAACACCCGACCGTCCCAACCAGACGCAAGATACACGACCGATAAACTCTCTTGCTGCCGCTTCGCCACCACTGTGAACTCATCCGCCTCATCCTCTACCTCTCTCTCTATCCCTCTAATATAGTACAGCTAGGAAATGCAAACTGCAATCGCCACTTCTCTTGTCGTACCACTTATGTATTTATGTGATGCAAACATCTGTCTTCGCTGGCGATTAATTATTTACAAATTGTAATATATTGTATAGGTTGGTAAATTTTTTTTGTCATCCTTCAACAATTGAATTGATTTATGAGAGAATTCTTTTTGTTATTGAATTCGCGAACGTTCTATTTTTATACCTATACAAATATTTGTATTGTATTATTGCAGGTATTTGTGTACTTGATAAAATGGAATAGTCGCTTTATGCATATGGACGTCAATAGAGACGCAATATTTTGGAGATCATTATTTTTTCTTCAATACCCCCCAGCACTTCAGGAATCTTTTTGATAAATATAAATTATTCTCATTCGATTAAAATATTTTCATGTCTAAATTATTGATTGAATATAATTGCATGAGAAATAGTTTTATCTTTGTAGATGTTTCGAGATATTTTTTTAATCAACGAGAAATACTTCATTGAGAAAATATTGACCTAATGAAAAATTGTTTGTTGTTTATTTTTGAAATATTTATATCGTAGACAACTTACTGTGAAACATGTTGCTACTCATTTACCATGCGTTTAGTGTCTATATATACTCCTCAGTCACGAAGACATTTCTCGTAACGGAAACTTTTTACCGCTTTTCCACTTACCTGAAACATAAAGATAAAATAACGAGAATTATGACAAACGATCTTTCTTTTTTAAATTTGCAGTATAAAATAAAATGAGAGAATAGAAAAAGGGTAACAAGTATAAGAAATAAAAAAAAATGGATCGATGAACTATATTGAGGCTGTTCTAACTATTCTTACAGAAAACTTTGGATCTGTATGTAATTATTCCAATCACAAATAATTCAACGGACTTCAATTTCATCTACAGAATGAAAAAAGTAGAGAATATAATTTCCCTATTGACTAAAAGATTCCTTTCTATTTTTTTCTTCTTTCCAGCTCATTTTAATTCTCGATTGCAAAGTATTCGAGACGTAGAAAATTTTACTGAGTACGAAATTCATTTCATTGAATAGTAAAAATTGATCGTTGACATCATCGATCTTAAACCTGAGCAAGAAAAAATCTCACAAGCCTTCATCGATTTCAAAACAGTCTATCATAAACCTCCATAAACCCACCAAATAAATCCAATATGCAAAAACAATGATACATAAATAAAAATTCAATTTTCTTGACCCAAAAACCTAAAAATTACCCTCCTGAATCCTAAGCCGCAAATAAGACACTGGAAAGTCGTTCAAGCTTAAAAAGCTATCAAAATCCTTTCAACAATTCCATCCCCCTAAAAAAAATTCCACAATCCATCAATATCCTCATACACATCCATGATTAAGTGTGTTCACCCAATATAACATAACGAACAGTGAATAAGTGCTCGAATAAAGAATCCAAAAGGGTACAACACAAAAATGCACTATTGAAACATACATGCGCACAAATACATATACATATATATATGTATATGCGTTCGATAAATAAAATTTTTCACGTCCAGTATTGCGACAACTCGTGTATCTCTACACATATTATACCTATATTTCTACAACATACATCGATATGTATAATACATATGTATGACTGGAGTGGAGTGGACTGGACTGAACTGGATAAGGTCAACTGTGGTGGGATTGACCACGTTCGATTCCATTTTCATGGTGGTCACGTACTCGCTGTCTCCGTAGAGGAAACCATGAAAGCCCCCATGTACACGTCACCTATACATATTGAAGATGTACCGATTCCACACATGTATGTTTATGTGTATTAGCTATATGTAGATAGACAGATATACGTTGTGAATACAGTTCTGTACACATATGAATGTCTATATGTTACCCACCCACATATATATGCACACGTACGTTTATATACATCAATGAAGAGGGGTTGAATCGTGCAGGGTGTCGCACACACCGACAAACCTCCACGTCCGATCCTCCAGCCTGGTAATCAGCGCTTTATTGGCCATAGCCAATTAACGGCTGCGATTGGCACGCGGACAATGCTCCGAAAGCTCCAACGATGCTACTTCCGCGTGCACATTCGCACACACAATTCAACCAATTGCAGTATATATTGCATTTATCTTCGCTCATATGTTCGTTTACGTACCTTGGCATGAAATTGCCATGAGGGTTGAGTGAAATAGAGAAATGTAGACAGAATGGAAGTGAGAGATTGAGATGCATGGAAGAATGCATCGGAAGTCGAGGATATCCGAGTTAGGTATTGAGTTAATCAAAAGCAATGGCTTTTAACTTGGAGAATTTGTGGAGATTTAGTGGGATGAGCGGTTAAGTACGGTTAGCTTTCGTGAATGCTTTGAAATTTGGTTTTTATTGTTCAGTGGGAGATTATTCTTTCAATTTTTGGGAGGTTTTATTAGTGATTTTGTGATCTTATGCATGAGGTTAATATAAAAACGATGATATGAAGAAGAATTTAAATAATCCTAGAAGGATTATTTATTATAGTGGAATAAGTTCTTATCCTAAATTGAAAAATGATGGACGAATTCGGTATGTGATTTGCCATTTTTTATCAAGATTCGATATGACTCCGAATTCTTTATAATCTTTGATGAATGGCAGAAAGTTCAATGGAATTCCATCAATCGAAATGTTATCTCATTTTCAATTGAAGTGATAATTTTATCAGTTCTTTACGATTGACATATTCAATACGTTTTCGAATTATTGAAATGATATTCATTCATCATTTTATGAACACTGCGAATTGTCTATGGAATTGTAATGAAATTGTTTTGTTGAACAATAGGAAATAATATTCTGTCAAACGAATGGAAGTGTAAATACAGGTAAAGAGCCATTGAAAATTGAAAAATAAACTGGATGACTATTCTTCATCTGGCTTTATTCAAGATCTCTTCTTCTTTTTATTTCTCTCTGTTTGTAGGTTATTTTCTGGTCTATTGATCGAGTTGATAAAGTTTGGTACACAACAAACACAAGTGTCATTTAATCACACAGAGGAGACACTACATAGCCAATTTGCTATAAGACATGGGTGAATGGGCGTTTGTATGTAAGATGTGAAGTGGAAGAAAGAGAGAAAGTAAAACTGTTCAGCGACCAATCCCTCAGGATCTTATTTTTATTTTCTACTTTTTTCTTTTAACTGCCACTAGTACGATACACATTTATAGATATGACCACACATGCACACATAAACACACCGTTATTTTCTCGATAGTTTGCGTTCACAATATGCGCAATAACGAAAAAAGTTTTCTACATTTTTTCTCTATTTCTTTTTCTTATCTTTCTCATATACACACAAACAGAAATGAGCCCGGGGAGCTGTTATACAAGGAACTATCTACCGTTGCGCGCGCTCCTTCATTTCCTACACTTTTATTCTTTCTCATCATCCCCGTGCAGACTTGGAAAAAAAAAAAATAACATTTTTTTTTCACCCACTAGACTCAGGACGGAACACTTCGGCCATTGTTGTCCGAGAAAACCGAGTTTTTTTTATTTTCAGTGTTGCCATCTCTTGCACTTCTCTCTGGCCCTCATTCCATCTACCCCTACTGTACCCAACCCCACTCTGCTATTCGCGTGGGGTTCACACGTTCAAGAGTTTGAAGAGGATGGTCTTACCACTCGCAGTATATCTCCGTTTTTTTTTGTTTTACGACTCTCACGTTTCCCTTTCTCGTTTCTTTGAAATTGATCGTGCAAGAGAAAGATTATCGACGGTGTCTGATGGTTAATGTTATTTTTGATGAGAAAATGGTACACAACCACTTGATTTTTTGAACACAATCATTGCTAGCTTCGAAATGCAATTGGATTTATAGCTTTTCAATTTATGATTAAAAAATAGGTGAGCCAATATACGAAATGTTAATATTTAATAGTTTATCAGATATTGAGACTTGAAAATAGCTGAATTAATTCTTCATCCCTAATATAAACAGATAGGAGCTCGTGATACCAAATCTGTGGAATAACAATCAACAACTTCGTGGTGACTTGAAGTTGAGGACAAATTAATATTACATGGAAGTTACTAAACTGTTTCGTTGACGATAATTTGTTGAGCCGAAATAAAACCCGATCTCGGTTGATACAAGATAAACACAAAATAAAGTGGATTGAAAATGTAGAGAGCATGATATTTTAATGGCAATATCGATGACAAATATCACTTCAATTCAAAATAGAACCGAATGTGACATATATAGAGACAAAAATAACAAGTCGATAACCTACGATTCAATTACTTGAATCCTTCCACTATCTCAAAAATACACAAACACCAAATTAGAATCGCATGGAATATGTCACAGACGAACCATCAGCTATAGACTTCATCATTCTTGTCTAACTTATTATTTTGTCCTTCGAATATTGATCGATTCAACATAAGATGATTCATTCATCAGAATAATATTAAAATATTTCTCTCTCTCTCTCTATTTATTTATTTATACATAATATGTTCGTTTTTGTTTATTTTCGTGAATTCGACAGAAGAGAAGGGGTTAAAGAATTGGCGCATTTTATCAAATAAGAAGTTCGTCCGTGCGCACTTCTTCTGGTATATATACAGGAATATATATGTATATATATAACATAGACCATTTCCGTTTATATACACATACGTGTACATAGATTTTTTTCTTTTCCGCGAAATTGAGCGCTTGAAATTCGTGGCGCAACCGCGATTCACAATGACGTCGTTGTGTGACGCTAAAGCAGAAAGAGCAATGAAAGCAAAGGAAGCATAGGAGCAGGTAAAAGACAGAGAAAGCGCAAGCTATTTTATAAGAGATTGACGTAGAGGAGGCCGCACGAACGGGCACGAGTGTAGAATTCACAACGACCGAAACGTATGTATACGTAGACACAATCGGGCGCTTCTTCTCTATCACTACTAAAGACTTTTCCACTTTATACTCTACTTCAAAAACATGTCGTTTATTGCGTTATCAAAAAGTCTGAGGACATAATGTACAGAGTGAAAGGGAAAGCTTTGATAAATAATATTTGACTATCTGAGATAAAAAAAAGGTTTATTAATTATCTCATTAAATTAATAATTAAAACTTCTATTCGAAAATTGTTACAAAATATTTTTTTTTGTTGAACCTTCATAATGTAGAAACAGAGAAATTAAAATTCGAAAAAGAACATTTTATTAATTCAATGTTGATAATTTACAAGAGTTTGAATTTTCTTACAAGTTAATTCACTATAAAGCACTTGGAATTGTAATGAGATGATGAGAACTGTTATTTTGTGAATTGCTTACAGGAAGCGAAATAGTATCTTTCAATTCAAATATTTCGACCATCTGCCAATTCTCACATTCATAAAATTTGTATTTGTATACAATTTCTCGTTAGGTTTATTATGATTTCAATAATTTGCGTTGTGTTTCCTTGTATTTTTCTTTCGCAAACATTTTTTTCATGATAATTTTTGTAATGAAAATTTTCCACGTAATAACGAATAATATTTTAATTATCTTCGCACAGCTATTGCATGTGATGTGAATACAAATGAGATTGAAAATCGTGAATAGTGGGATCAACAGACAACTTTGCTCTTAAGTATAATGAAAATTGGACGGATAGAGACAAATAGAGAAATTTTGAGTAATCATATTAATCAACGTTGTATATATGTATATACAACATGCATAGGTAAAAGTGTATTCAAGTTTTGCCACCTCGTGTAGTCAAAACGTCTGATATTCCAAGTCGTGCGTCATTTACGATCCCTACGTTTCGCGATACTCGACTTATGACGCTGAGAAAGAGAGGGAAAGGGTGTTTTTGTGTGTATATAGAAGGGTGCCAAGTGCCACTTTCAGAAAACGCACCCCAACCATTCTCTTTCTCGGTTGTGACAGGCAGTGACTTTCTCGTGACTGAGAAGTTTGCGGGGGATTGGAAGAGAAAGGATAGGTGAAAAGTAGAATATGAAGAGAAATATAATTTCGTGGAGTCAAGCACGCGTGACTTTAGTATAAAGAC
This sequence comes from Meteorus colon, assembly GCA_030523085.1. Taxonomy (NCBI): domain Eukaryota; kingdom Metazoa; phylum Arthropoda; class Insecta; order Hymenoptera; family Braconidae; genus Meteorus; species Meteorus colon. Next base: position 96,191 of record JAPYZH010000098.1, read on the forward strand.
ATATCAAATTTTCTCAACATAAATTTTAGATAAGTTCCATTCATTTACTTTTATTATCCTTCATTGCATGAATGTAAAAAGAATATTTTATGAAAGTGACATGAATTGGTTATGCGAAAAAAAATGAGTTCATTAAATATTGCGTTGAATTTTCTAGTGTTTGGCAATTGGTGGACAATGGACGATAGATAAATTTTGTGAATAAGAATATCAGTTTATTTTATATTGTTTGCCACTTATGTCACGATTTGAAGGGAAATTTTACGTTGAGATCACTCAATGTTGGATTTTCCTTCACTTGAAATTTTCAATTCACCCTTTTACCAATGAAAATTGTGGGCTAAGTTGAAGTAGAGGTGAATAAAAGTGGCGTCACTTGTATATATTCTAGCTGTTGGGTCAACGTTGAACGGTCTGGGACGCAATTCAATGTTGGTGGGACAATGTGGTTTTGCGTAGGTGGTGATGAGGGTGACAAGGACATTTTCCAGAAGCACTTTCTGGCGCTAAGCTTTCTCCTACTCATAGTGAATATCCCAGCTACTGTTCCACTCACTATCTCTCTTATGTTGAGTCAATTTCTTACTTTCTCTCAAGGTGTTCGCTCGAGCTCTACGAACCATAACTCTAAAGTCTTGTGTAGAGTGGTGCGAATTTTCCAGAATTTTTACGGTGGCCTTTTCTGGGCACCACGACGGAAAATAAATCGTCAAGAATTGCACGCTTGAAGCGCACTATATATAATGTCCGTGACCCTTTAACCCCCACACTCGCTTCTCTTTTACGGTTCTATTCTCAACGAAAATGCTTATTTAGGATCCCCACAGTGAATTTGTGTAAAACTGAAGTAGCTCTAAACATATCTACGTGTGAAAATATGACACAAAAATACGAGAAAGAAATAAAGATAAAATAAAGTCTTACAAGTTTAACCGAGAAGAAAAATTCTTTGTCGAAATAAACAAAAGAAAAAAAATAGAAATCTTTATGTTATGTATTGAAAATTCGATTCTATACATCAAATTATATTCATCGTTATCTATCTACAATTTTTATTAACGATAGACGTCATCTTAAGCTACGACGATGACCTGATGAATATATTTGGTTTACGTATAATATTTATATAAAGTTAGTGATTTGATGCGGAGTTAGTTGAATTTTGGTCTCTATCAAGAAATACAATCGAATCACGTTCGTATAATAACTACATTATTTACCATTATATTCTTGAAATGAAATGTCAATGGAATTAATTATCACGAATCAAAACAACTTCGTAAGTTTTAACTCCGAAACAGGTCAAACAGCAATCTAATTATGAATGTTCTTTAATTACAACCTTCATAAACAGAATATATTGGAGAAATGTCAAATTAAGAGTAAACTCTCAACTTAAAACTAACAATAACAGTGAAAATTGAATTTGTATATAACTACGTATTTTTATGCCTTCTAAATTGCAACCTAATTAAAAGCATCACCTCCAGTTATAACAAAAAATATGCAAAATATGATATTTATTCCATAGGGAACATTCCATTTGAAAAACCAACAACGTGTGTATGCTCCATACGCAATTGCATATTGTTACATACCTCCTACATTATTCTAGGGATTTCCCAACCCTTCGAAATTCAACTGCTACACCAATCGACTATGCAAACGCATAAATATTTGATCTCGTTTGGAACAGTAGGGCGAGGGTGTGTTCCACCTCAATGACGACGTACGCCCGGATATCTCTAAATCAAGGAGATCTGTAGACAAGAAGAGTGAGGTGGGGACCAATGAGGGGAACTAACGGGGAAGTAACAGGAGTTGAATGGGGGATGGCTACGACGTGGCTTTCAGAGTGTACCCTCGCGCGAGACGGACATTTGGAATAATTATTCGACGAATTTGCATGCTGATTTTGAGGTCACGTTTGCTACTCCCCGGATGACACAGCTGTACATCGTCTCTGACCCTTCCTGTATCTCATTTCTATCTCCCTTTTCACTACTAACTAGCACGCAATCATTTATACACGTTTTAGAAATTCACTTTAGTTTTATATCAATTATATTTTATACTGTAATTACATGAGAACATTATTTATTACTTATAAATATGAGAAGATAATTCTGAGATTGTTGACGATTTTAGAAAATAAAACGATGCTGTTGACCAATTTATTTATGAGTATGTGATAATTGATGCGCTAGAGGGGGTTAAACTGATTCGGTATTCCTGTACTGAATGTCATTCCACTGCAAGTAATTAGAGTTGGCAACAATAAATGGTTGGGATGGCCGCGATGGAAATTGCAAGAGTTGGGGTGAGATGAAAGTGGTTATCACTTTGCGAGACATCATGGACCCCAATCTGATAATCGTGTGTGCGGACTGCCGCATGGAGAATGACGCTAATTGCCACGGAACTGAAGAACAAAATTAGCTGGGGTGACGAAGGGTTGAAAATAGGGTAGATGCATCAACTGCGGTCATTTCAAGCATTTCGGTTGCATTCAATAGAATTTAATACGAATAGATATCTTTATGTCAATATGGTATGTTGGTTATTGTGATTACCATTGTATGAATTATTAATGTATTATTCCAGGAGGTTCAGACAATGTCACTGTACGATATACAGTAAAGTTAGTTATTCCAAAAGTGTGGTTGGCAAGGGGAAATTACTGAAGAATGATTGAGAAGGATTGTGATTTTATATCGTTGGGAAATGACTTAACGTTGATAGATAAATGATATATAAAAATATTGCAATAAAAATGACTGCATCAATCATTGTGCCATTCCGAATTTTCTGTCTAGAACATTTGATGGAGTTTTTGTTCCATCCAATTAATTTATTGATCAATTCACTGCGAAAATTTTGTTGGACAGTTTCATCTAAAAAAATGATTACAACGTGTTCAATTTTCTAACATTTGTGAGTGTAGCAGTGAAGGCTAACGAAATAGTGATTGATCTTCATGTACATTCCCGTATGTTTCTTACGAGTGAAGATGAAAAACAAGAGATGGTAAAAAAAACTAGTCGTGTTTTCTCCTCCATTTTCACCGCGTGTTTTCATCTTCACGCCATCCGTCGTCTTCTACTTTTCAACAAATCTTTCTGCAGCCATTTCTTTTTCTCATTGTATCTCTTACGAGCGAATTTTTATCGCTTCTATTTTGTTGAGAGATAGAAGAACAGGAGCGTATCCACTGCGCAAATCAATTCAAGTTGTCGTGTTACGAATAGATTACCTGTCGTGAGGTAGCGCGTTAACCGTATATCGCAAACTGTACCACGATAACGTGTGAACGAGCAAAAGATATTGCGATTTCAAATGTGACAGAATCCACATCTAATAACTCAAAGTATTTCAACATGAACGTGAAAATATATTGAAAACAAACAAAGTTATTGAATGGATTGGTGTTTTATTTTTTTCGTGATTAATAAGGAAAGTGTATGAAGTAGTATAAATGGAGTTTGATCAGGCACAGTGAAGAGAAATATTTTCACAAGACGATAGGATGAATAATATTAGAGTATTCAACCAAATATTCACATGAATAGTCGCATATAGATACGCATGTGTCACACAGGATGTTGAAGCGATGCTAATACCAGGGAGTTCTTGTCGTCGGCTTGTTTTAGCAGCCCAAATGTAACATGTGACATATTCGAGAGGGTGTGGAACTCTCCAGGGATGTGGTAGATATCATTTGAGTGAAGGGATAGTCAAGAGGAGGAGATGAAAAGCGTGAGGAGTGAAACACGACAAGAGGTAGGAGAGGTGTGTATACGCAAATATGGTATGCTAACAAGGGCACGAATTTCAAACGGTAGTACAGATACAAAATTATGCGGTTTCTATAACTCAATGCCAGATCAATGTTATAGGTGGGTTATGTTTATCAGAAATTCTAACTTTGTGAATATGTGAAAATTGTTTTGGTTACACAATTCATGTGCTTGCAATATACAAAATAACTAATTGTAAATTTTTGCATCAACAGATGAATTATTGTGTCAGTCATTGACACTTCAGATGATAGTGAAGCGAAAAAAAAGATGAACCAATCCTACAGATGTTTATTGCTAATTGAAGAACAGTACTAATAAATTAAAATTTCGCATGTTCACTTGATTCAATACACGATTGTCATTTGAAAGCTTTATCATCGTCCGCAAACAAAATACTACGATTATGTTAATAATCATCTGTGTTAATAAAGACGTTTATTTCACAATCCTTGGATTTTTCTATGGTAGGCAAATTTTATGTTGAACAAATAAATTTCGAATATGCAAAGAGGATGAAATCTTGTTAGTTTGATAAATCTCTAAGATGACAATAGAAGTTTCTAGCGCAAACTCGTGGTCACTTTACGTGAAATATTTCGTGTCTTGTAATAGAGAGAGAAAGAGAGAGGGAGATTCGAACGTTAATTGATGTAGTGGTCAGCAAATATTAAAATATCGGTGGTATATGCATAGTGATTTTATTTTCTGAAATATCCTGACATGAAGTTTCTAAACTTTGAAGGCTGAACCGGCAGAGCGCCGTTTCCTAATGGTTCGGTTAGAAATGTCTCGTCAGCACTTTTGGTTCATATAACGACATTGTTGCCAAGAAATCCAATAGCTCGTTACAATATTGATGGAGTACCTCACATGACCGCCAGAACTTTGTTGAGAACCAATAACCAAATTGAACAAGTACGAAAAATCTCACCATTATAAAAAGACATGAAAATCTGCATATCTAGCAGAATAATTGGAATTAATCAGGTAAGTAGACTGACTTCTCGAATGAATAAGCTAGATTTAGAGCAGTTATTTGCACGTATGAACGTATTTAATTGATTGATCAGTGTCAGTGAATAATTTATTTGATACCAAAGTTCACTGTTGAATGCACAGACGATTTTAACTCTTCTGTAATGACAAATAAGAATGAATACTTCAATCAAAAACTTCACTTGGAATTCATTAACTTTATTTGACAGGAAAACTCATCAAAATAAATCCGCCAATTTCAATTGAATTTTAGTTTTCTCATATCGTCTGAATATATATTATATGCATTTTTATAGTTCACAATTAGTTTTCCTCGATTTTTGCAAGTACAAATTTTGTTCATCAGCTAATGCTTGATACTTAGCCAAAATTGCTGATGAAGGTTCACTGTTTCTGCCAAATATGTGATAAAATTTGTTTCTAGGGTCTTCGAAAGCAAACTCAGTATTGCCTACACATGGTGACACTGTCCATGATACCACTATGAGAATAAAAGTAGAATATATTATAGTAAATCTTGCTTTGGCAAAGGTTGTGTGCACATTGAATTGAACAATGTATTTTATTACGTTAGAAAAATTCTACCTGGCCCAAAATCAGAAATTACTTTACTGAAGAACGAGAGTTCAAGAGTATTATTATCAACAAGATGTGCACGGAGCGTTGTGTTGCTGACACTTGAACCAATCATGGCATACCAATATCCGGTGAAACTTCCATTTGGTTCACTTTTTAAGAATAGGCCGCTACAGTGTGAAGGAAGTGACCATGCACTCACTTGAGCTAGATATTTCCAAGGTCCTGCTAGCTAAGCAATGGAAATGAATTTCTTCAATCAATAACGGAGTTGAACGATCATTCCAAACAGGATAAACTGATGAAGTATTAAGTTATGTTAAGATATTTGTAAATGCAAATTCCAGTTCTCTGACCTCTTCTTTTTTGAATATGTGTGTGTCACTGCATGTGTTTTCTTCAGATGATGAAAATGAAACGAGAATAGTTAGGAAAATCGTCGAAGTTAAAATTCTATTATTGAACATCTTGAGGATAATGATAATCTGTGATACGATTTGAATTTGAAGAGCAACTGAAGAAAGACGTTAACTCGTTAAGGGTTTCAACTTTTATTCGTGCGCATTGTGAACTACTTAGCATTTTTATATGAATCTGTGTTCATTTGCATAACCACATGGTTCATGCAATGTCGTCATTAATACGCGTGATATTGTTTGACATCGTAGGGTTATTCAAGTGGTTCTCACAAGTGTGCAGATAATTATTCATTGATCCTCTCAAATTCTATCTGATAATCAAATTCATTGGAGAACGCCGATTAGTGGATTATTATAATGAGCATAATAGCACAAAAGAGCTCTGTAGACTCATACTGACAATTAGTTGGTAAGTTCAAACTCATTTGCGAACTGAGATTAAACAGTCTATTGAATATTGGAAGAATACAGTACTTGCACATATTGTGAATGAAATATTTAATCATACTGGATCGCACATCGATTCAACAATCAATTATTTAAAGTGTGTTTGGAGATTTCAATTGATGGTATCGTTTAGAAAATTGACTTTGATTTCATCTACATTGTACAGGATTTAATAACATAAAAATAATATTAGAATTGATGTGACTGACTGGATGACGTTTGACATTTTTTTCAAGTGTATTTCCACTTGGAAGATTTCAGAAGAAGTAGATGCGACTGGTAATAGCAAATGATATAAACGTGAACTATTATGAATTCATATAGACATTTTATCGTTGGAAATATTCTAATATGAAGTTTCAAAACTTGGGAGATTGGATTGCCAGACCGTCACTGTTGAATGGTTTTAACAGTAATGCTACGTCTGTACTTCTCGATTATGTAACGACATCGTTGCCAAGAATTTCAATAGCTCGTTGCAACGTTGATAAAGTACCTAACATGACCGTCAAAACTTTGTCGTTAACCGATAACCGATTGAACGCAGTCTGACAATTTTCCTATTATGATGAATAAAGATCTTGATACGTATATGTCTTGTTAAAATTCATCAACCACGCTTTTTGTTTTTTTTTTTCCATCAGTTTCCAATAGTTCCGAGGTTTATTCAATAGATAGGTGACGTCAGCGTAACATCAGTTTTGTCTAGAGAGACAATTGTGAGGAAACGTGAAAGGAAGAGAGAAATTTCATAAGACGAGACACCTGTGCTCACCACCACATGTGGCAAATAAATGGAGCATATTCATTTTGATTAAAGTAAAATTATATTTATATGAAAATGTGTTTTCAAATTTATGACAAATTAATATGATGGTCAGATCTGGAGCCATATGGAGCGAACAGAATTAATGTGGATAAATAATTCAATAAATTTCATTGTGAAAATATGGATTATGCCAGGCTATTTGTGAATGCCAACATGATGATAGCATTGTGTCGAAAGATGTTGAGTTACAAATAGAGTGGAAGTTGTTCTCAATCTTATAAAAGATACGGACATTCGACAATTGCATCCGATCTTGAAAATCCACATCGAAGAGTGTTTATCACCTCCTTGTGTACTCGGTCTGTGAAATTTTGGGCTTGTTTTTCATACATCGTGATTCCGTTCAACAATGGCCATTGATAACAAATGGGTATGGTTTATTGTTGTCATGGGTTCGAGTGTAATTGCGATGGAATCAGCATCATTTGATTCAACAGCAACAGATGCAATAGGTGAGAATCTTGTTCAAGAAAATTTGTACTGATTTCAAATGAATGACGAAAAATGTTGTTGAGTATGCATTAACTTATTCTTTTAGCCACTCGCATTCGTGAATATATGGACAAGGATATCGATCCTTGTGATAACTTCTACCAATATGTCTGTGGGAATTTTCTAAAAACTGCAAATGTTGCCGATCAGAGAAGAACACTAAGCCCACAGAACGCAGTGATGCAAAAAGTTAAAGCACAAATGATGGATATGTTAGAACAACCAAGTTTGCCGAATGAATTAAGAGTTTTCAAACTCATGAAACAATTCTATAATCGTTGTTTGGATCAAGATAGAATTGATGAAGAAGGTTTTGAACCAGTGTCAAATCTCTTAAATAGACTCGGTGGTTGGCCAATTTTAGAGGGTGACCGTTGGAATGATCAAACGTGGAGTTGGAATGAGTTCACTCGCAAATGTCATGAGAATGGCCTGAGTGAGAGCTACTTTCTGGACTTGAGCATGACATCGAATCCAATGAACAGCACGAAATCGATATTGAATGTGAGTTAAAAGAATCAAATACAAAACTAATTGATATACATTTGACATTTAATCTTTGGAATTGCAGATTAAATCACCTCATGCAGAAAGTTTGGCGTATGACTATGATCACACTGATGATGCGAAATATTATACAATCAACAGTAAGTATATTGTTTATATGGCGAAAATGATTACTGGAAATGGTACGAAAGATTTGGACGTTGCAAAAGTCGAAGCAGCAATGGCAGAAGTTCTACAGTTTACTATCGATTTAATGAAAGTTGGTATACAATTGATATTTCACATTACTGATTTACCATATCAGCATTTCATTACTATAATTCCAATGATTCAGATTTCCGAACCTGTGAGAGGTGATCAACCTCCATATAAACCAATGAGTTTGAAAGAAATGACAGTGAGGTGGCCAAGTATTTCATGGGTCGATTATTTTACGAAATTACTTCCTGGAAATGTTGGAATCAACGAAAACGAAATTATCAATGTTGTCCAACCAGATTATTTGACTAAATTTGAAAAGCTTATTGAAAGAACACCAAAAAAAGTACAAGCCAACTTTGGAATATGGCAAATTCTTCTTGATCTTATGGGGCTTCTACCTTCGCAAGTAGAAGAAAATAGAGTGAAGGATCTTAAATTTCTAGGACTTCCCAGTTCGTTTCTACCAAGAAATGAATATTGTTTCGGTGTTACGAATGCATTCTTTCCTGTCGGCATGAATGCTTTATATATAAGAGAACATTTTGTTCAGAACGATGAACAGAACGTGGCCATGTTGGTCACTGGAATCAAAAATCAACTACTCCAAACTTTAGATGAGGTTGAATAAACCAATATTTTTCTAATAATTCGGTTCGCAATCAAATTACTTCTCCAGAATTTTATATGTTCAACTTCCGATTTTCTAGAATGAATGGATGGACGATGAGAGCAAAGAACGTTCTCTGGAAAAAGCTGCTTTCCTAACCAGTTTCATAGCCTACCGTGATAAACTGATGGATGATAACATTTTGGAAAATTTATACAACAATTACAAACCTGACTGTAATAGTTTCCTTCAATGCTATCTTAATATTTTTCATTATATTGTCGACAACATCTTTAGTGCATTGAAAAAGCCAGTTAATGATAATTTATGGACAGAGAGAATGCTCAAGTTTGGAGTAGAAATATCTTACTCACCGAATAGAAACAGCATAAGTATGATTGAATTGTTTGTTTGCGTATTGGAGTGAAAAGAGTCGTTGCAATTATCAATCCGGAATGAAATGATTTATTTTGTAGCAATACCTGCTGGAATTCTTCAAGATATAATTTTTGGAAGGAGTCGTCCAAAATATGTAAATTATGGTGTGCTGGGTTCAATAATTGGCGAAAAAATTCTCAATAGCTTCGATAACATCGGTAGAATGTACGATAAAAATGGAAATTTAAATGAATTATGGACAAACCATACGAAAGAAAAGTTCAATCAAAAAGCAGAGTGTTTCGTTAATCAGTACAACAACTATTTCGTCGAGGAAGTAGAAATGAAGGTGAAAAAAAGACAGTCCAATCTGATTCGAGAACAGTCAAAGTATCAAATATTTAATGATTAATCATTTTTTTTTACAGCTCAATGGTGCGTACAATGTCGAATCGAATATCGTTCGCCATGGAGGCATAAAATTGGCGTATCAAGCTTACAGCAATTGGGTGATGAACAATGGTGCTGAAACATTACTTCCCCAATTCAATTCGACATATTCACCAGAAAAATTATTTTGGATCAGTTTTGCAAATGCTAATTGTGTGCGAATGCATCCAAAATATCTTAAAAAATACATCAAATATGGTCACCTAATTCCACCAGAATTTTGGATCAATGGAGCACTTTCAAATTTACCAGAATTTTCGCAGGACTTCAATTGTCCTAAAGAATCCAGAATGAGACGAACCGATACTTGCGCAGTTTGGTGAAATTCCAAAGCAAACCTGTTATCAATTTAATGTAGCATACATTTATATGTTTATATTCTTCAACCATATAAGTTTGAAAGAGAATATATCAATACTTTTCTTCGTCAAACTCAAGACAAAAATCATAATAAACAAAGTGGCTCTAGAGAGTGAACAAAGTAAAATAAATGAGTATAGTTTTTTCGTTTTCTAGTTTCAAATTAATTAGCACATCCTTCATCTTAATTTTTCATGTTATGCATTTTCTATTTTCTTCTTCACCTGTTCAAAACTGTTTACTCTTAGAGCAGAAGTTTTGAAGCGTTCTCACAAAACACAACAGAGTCCTCCAGGGAATGACAGATACTCTAACTTTACGGTGAAACCATACAGAAGGAAGGAAAAATTTGAGATCAAGAGATGAACTTGGCGAATTCTTAGGGGAACACGGACGCGCGTAAGATGCCTCATGTCTACAACAATATGGTGGATAGAGAACATTCTCTGGAGACATTCGTCAAGAGAGCGAAAGTGGGAGACAGGTAGAGATGAGGGATTTAAAGTCTATAAAAGTCTCAGATATTTTCTTGGAAAATTATTTCGACGAAATGATAAGTTCGAAAGGAAAATTATATTGACGTCTTGGATGCATCGATTCATTTCGGTTACTATTGTTAATCATTTTTTTCTTGCGTCTTTATTGGAAAATACCTGGAACTAGTTAGTGCACGTTCATCACCGTAGCTTTATTGCCACTTCCAAAGTTTCAATAAGGCTCTTCTCATCCTTCATTTCCTTCCCCTCTTACTTGCTCTATATATTCATGCTTAGACTCCGCTTACCGGTCGACCCAGACTTACCACTATCAGCCTCTCATAAAACACATACCATCCTATGTAAACTTATGAGTAATATCAAAGACTTAAGATACGTAGAAAAAAGAAGAAATAATAATAATAAAATCATTCGTCGATTTCAATTGATTTATTTTAGGTGCTACTCACAGATATTTGACGTTATGAATTCATCTCACAATTCTCGTTGACTTCATCTCAACTTTTCAATTGACTTATTGTAAATTCATGATTCGTTCGTGTGTAATGTTCATAGCTTAGCTTGGGAATTGATGATTGGAAATAATACAACTACAATTTAGAATGTCGATAACCGACTAATTATCATCATATGAAATTATTTTTCTTATTTTGGAGTATTCTTCATGACGAATGAAAACTTTGTATAAATATACAAAATCTATCGTTTCAATGAAGCATAATAATGTAGACTAATGTGATTGCAAATGTAGAATGCACAGAATGTAAAAAGCAAATAGAATAACAGGATGAATTGTATGCCCAACTGGAGAGCCATAGTATTATCAATGAAGACAATGAAAATAAATTCAGAAAACAATGAAAAATCGTGACACATTACTTGTCGCTGTACTGATCCCTCTTCGAAAACTCTGTTGCCCCGACCAACCCACCTATCTATCAGTGTATTGGGTATACGAAACGTACAACGAAATCGATTTAAAACGTATGTGACACGCACAGTCTATATAACTACATGGTTAACGACGTTTTCGCGTTGGCGCGTCGAGCATCGAGTAATTCGATTTAGCGAGGGACAGAAAGGAATGAAAAGGGACGATGATGATGGTGTTGGTGGCGGTAGCAGTGATGGTGGTGAAGAGCGAGCGAATATAGCGAGAGAGAAAAATAGCGACTATATTCATGTGCCAATAATATGGTGGTCCACAATGGTGACAGAAATTCACACGGACCCATCTCAAATTGTCGGTGCTTCATTCGAGTTCATGTGACTACCTGTTCTCATACGTTTGAAGTGTGGAGAGTTGGGACAAGGGACACAACCGCACTACTGACACCTTCAGACCACATTCAAAGTGGTTCACTGTTATTTATTTGCTTTTATACATTTCCTTCCGTTTCTATTCGTGTTTCTATAGGAAAACTTAATGACAAAAGAAAGATAATTAATCTGTGTTCCAATTCATAAATAATCGAATGGAAATAGTTTTCGAATTGAGTTGAAAATGATAACGATTTCAGTAGACGAAATTAAATGACTTGAGTTCGAAAATTTTTGAACATGAAAAACAATTGATATTGCTAAAATAGAATTTCAATCTCAAAGTCAACTCTTCTTGTATGTCGTTGGACATCGAAGCCCGCAGGATCCGAAACGGAGTTTACTATATAGTTCGGATAGAAATTGAAGACTAACCGAGGAATCTAAATTTTTCTGATCCAATTGGTTTCTCGAGGAGACGTAAAAAAAAAGAGGATGAAAAAGGAAAAGGAAAAAAGTGAATATATGAGAAAAAAGGGAAATACAATTTGGTAATAGAAATAAAATTGGATCACTACAGGACAGGGCTAAGGGTTGCTTGAAAATAAGGCGGTTTTAAGGAAGAAGTTGGCGATGTCCACACACACACACAAACTAAAAATCCAATGTCGTAAAATGGAAAAACAAAAGCCGAAGTTGACGTATACGATGTAAAGTTTTTTTATCTTTTAAAATTGACATTTTTGTCGAAATTGAGAAAAGAAATAATCACACCACTAATATACATACGTGAATTCAATTGTTGCCGAAGCTTTATTATCACATTCCATTACTGAGTTAAAAAAAAAAAATAACGAACAGAGTTGTATAGCAGAACGAATTCAATTTCCCGCATAACAGAGGAAAAAACATGAATGAGATGAAAATGATAAAGAAATAGAACTGACTTTTTCCGTAATTTATTTTTTTCAAGTGAAAAAATCCGTCTTCGTATCCCAATGATCGAGTTTTCCGCCTTGAAAATAATCACGTGGTAGTGCGAATATCTTGCAGATAGCAGAAGAAAAAAAATGATGAATACGAAAGAGACGATCTCAAGTATACGGATGCAATTAACCGAACAAGACTCTTTCTTCGTGGGCGTCATCATTATATAAGTATTTTAACTTCACTATCTGCACTCGGCTGAGCATATTTTACTTCCCACTGCACATCTATACATTCAAATATGTATACACATCTACAAATATATGATAAATATTTCTACATAAACAATTTTTTTCATTCTAATCTAACTTAAGTTTGTTTCTTAAATTGACAACGAGCTTTGTTGCATTGCCGATCTATCGAATTGAAAGCAATTAGGTACCAAGTAGAGTTGCGCATCATACTTGGTCATATAAAATATATACATATATGTATGGATGTGTTTATATTTATGCACAACACTCCTACATATTTCACTTCTTGCCAGGCTTTCATCCCCCTGCCCATTTGTATTCGTTTTATTCTCACCCACTCAATCAATTTTTATTCTCATTTTCTTCGTGCCACACACAGCTTCACCCGCGTGACCATTTATAAACGTTCCGGTGAGTTTCTCATTTACTCCTTCCCCCCCTTTTTTCTCACTTTTTTTTTCTCTATCCTCCGTCTGCGCTTTTTCGCCTTTTTTTTATGCCTATCTTTTTCCGGCTGGATGAGTCTCAAGGCAGCATGCAATTTCTATTTCAGAACCACTGACTGCAAATACCAAAGAGTATTTGAAGTATCATCAATAAAAGAATTTATACTTATTTATGCTTACTTACAAATATTTCTGTTTTTTCTTTATTTATCGCGGCAGGTTTCTGGGTCACAAATTACTTCAATCAAACTGCAGAAATTAATGATTCTTTTAACAGTACAATGCTTTCTTCAGAGATCTTTTTCCCTAGAGATGAAGCATATCATTTTTTTCTAATTAGTACGAATGTTAATACTAAACTAATTAATGTGATAATAATTGGAAAATTGATTGTAGATAGACAGAAATGCTAGAGAGGGGCTTTAACTTGCGTGGAAATTTTAAGAGAACATGTGACATTGTGTTCAGTTGATATTGGAAGAACTTCCTATGGTGGGAACTTTCTTTTAGTTTGGAAAATAATTCTACAAATGAAAAATCATTCCAGCCAAAAATATATTTCGTTCATTGTGAGATATCTTCAATCCAGTCTCATCCTGGTAATAAGTACATTGGGACAAGATGATAGATAAGAGCTATCAAGAAAGAAAACTGAGATGAGAAAAAAAGCCCCTTTTCTTTTGCATCAGTATCAGCAACGCAATTTTCCACAATGCGCATGCGCAATATATAAATCCAATACACATTTATCGTATATATGTGTATTTGTGTGTGAAAAAAAAAATGAATGAATGAATAAATTAACGAACTGAAAAAGAACTGGAAAGCCAGAATACAAGAGGAAATGATGAAAGAATAAACAGACGAACGAGAGAAAAACCAAAAAAGAAAGGAAAGAAAAAAGGAAAGAATGAAAAAATAAGTAAATAAAAGCTCAGGAAAATCGAATTCGGAATTGAGTCGTTGGAAATTTAAATTGAATTTGTTCGTGTTGATGGGGAAATTAAAATCCTTTGATGGTGCGCAGTATATAAAGTCAGGGAGATAGAGTTCGTTGGAAATTAATTGGTGAAAAAAAAATGACTAAATAAATAGATAAAAAATAATGAATAAATAAAAATATGGAGAAGAAAAAAATACGTCGGATTGCAAAGTACACTGAATGTAAATGCGAACACCAAAAATACCGTCATTTTGTTCCCCTATTTACTTATATCTGTTCATTTCTCCTTCACTCTCCCATTTCTTTTTTCTCCGCATCTAATTGGATATCCATTCAAATTTATTTTCAATTGTAAGGACGATGAAAAACTCGCAAACGAGGATATAGAAATATATGGTGAGGACAGTGGAGGATGCTAGAGAGTCTGCAAAAATTTTCGAAGATTTCAGTTCGGTATATATACATATATATGTTAAAGTGGTCCAGCGATACGAGAAATTCATGGAAATTGGATGGAAATCAAAGCGTCCGGCACAGTGCCACTGCACCTACGACAACTTGTATATATACATAGGCGTATTGGAATGCGATACACATGCCCCGCTGATGCTCTGAACGGAACTTTGGGACGTTGAAGCGAAAAAAAAAAAAAAAACCAAGTGGACGAAGAAAAAAACCTATGTATTCATGGAAAATACGTGACGCTGAGTGCTTAACACATGGCTGCTTCTCATACTTATATGATCCAACGAAGAATACGTAATGATAAAAAAGAAAAAGAGAATATTGAATAAATAAATGTACAAGAAGAAGAAAAATTGGAATATAAACAAGTGAATAAATTGAATTGAAGTCAGACTAAATATTTTAACTTGACACACGAATTATATTCAAATTATCTTTTATGTCAACTCTCATTTGTATTACAGATACATTCGAATAGAAATGAGCAGTTATAATAATATAAATCATTATTTATTTTATTGTATTGAATGTAGAAATTCTTTTTTCTTGTTTCGATTATCATATTTTCATCGATGCATTTGATAAAGTTAGATGAAAAAGAAGGTTTGATTATTCAGTTTGAATAAAAACGAAGGGGAAACTTGAAGTGAATTGAATGTATCTCCAGCAAGTATTGAAACGTCAAGTGTCCCCAATAACACAGAACGTTCAGTCAATCTTTTTCTATTCCTCTTTGCTTTTTGATAATATACATTGATATATATGGAACTGTATTTATAATTTAGTTCTAGGATAATTAGTTCTTATGCGATGGAAAATCTATTTTGAAATATACAGAGAGGAATGATACGAAATATTTAAAGACATTGAAAGACGGGAAAGAGGTGGAAAGTGGAAAAAAGTCAGTCGACATAAAGTCACGTTGTGAGGTCGCATACGAGATATTTCCTCACACATTTCTCTTCACATTCGTTGAGTCGCACAAAATTTCACGCTCATTCTGATATAAAGTAAACGGTGATGAAGTCATAAGAATATCATAATAAAACGCCAATTTCAAGATGAGTCGTGAATTATTTTATGTCATGTTCATTCAAATTGATATTTAAGTTATGATAAAACTCATCTTAGATTCAATACGAATTAACGTGATTTTTTATTCGTCTTGAGTACAGTGACTTTCTCGTTCTTCAATTTTCTATAAAAATACTCAGACGGATAATAAAAGAATTATTGAAAGCTTAAATGGAAAAATCCTCTTTTATTTTTTAATGTGATTGAGATTCATGTCTCCGATTTAGTTTTGATTATTGATTGCATATAGAACAATATTAGTGTGCAATCTGGTTTTTTTTTATACATTCTCAACTGGATTCATCTTTTTCTCTATCAATAAATTGTTTGAATCTGTGTACTGCACTATTCTGTCAATTGCTCTAATGCTTTGATGATAGCAATCCATAACTGAGTGTCCCAACTGCATACTGAGAGTTGAACTTTTGTTTATAAATAAAAATTCAAAGAATGCGAACATTGAGTATGAGTAATTGATTTCGCATTTTCATCAAACTCATATAAATGACTTTCACAGAAAATAAAAATGGAACAGTCTCTGTAAAATTGAATTTCAATCTGTCCATTATATTTATCCCTGTTCTTTATTTTTTTTTATCTTTATATTGAGAATCCACTCTCGTCTTTCTCTTAAAGTCCTACATCTTGCAATAGTATGAACTCTCTGAATATTCAAAGGATTTGAATAATCAGAAATTTAATATCATAAAATGTTGAGTATAATAATATACATCTACAAAAGGTCGAGAGTAAAAGTTTGAAAAGGATTTTTTTTTATCGCTCATCTCTAAGAGATTTTCTCACTCTGTACCTATATATTTTACATATAGATATGCATTTTTATATGCATACATATATATATGTATATATATATATATGTCAGATTACGTCAGAACTTGCAGTTATTAATTCCCATGCCCAGCCTGATTGAATTATCAACAAATGGATAGTTAAATCTCTCTAGATAACTGCAAAGAAGCACTCACTTGGTTTTTACTCATTTCCTTATGCATTAATGTATAAAAAAATTCTCTCACATCTTTAAATAAATTGGATTACCATTTTCTTCAGTTTTAAATCAATTTTCTCTACATCTTCAAATAAAAGAAAATGCATCGGAGAGCAGTGAAACCATTTTACTCTCTCCCTTGTCAATCGTCATTTGTCATGTATTTATTAAGATTTCATTAATGTCAACTTGAAAAAAGAAAATCGAATAAAATTCAAAGTGGCATGAAGGTTCGTTTGGGGAATAGTCAATTTTCGATTATAAATGTCAGGCATGAGCACAAAGTTTTGAATATAAAACAATATCGCTTAGAAACAGGAAATGTCCACATGATAAAGTAAACTATTGGCGTGAAACACCTGTGATTGCTCAAATTCTGATAAGGTTTTTGTCACAGCCACGTCTATTGATATCTGCTAGTCTTGGAGCAGGTAAAAAATACAGTGAGGTGTCGCAATAATAAAATAACAACAGAACATTCTTATTTTTTCAAGGAGGTCATAGAGTTGTAAGTGATAAACACAGAATTTTTCAGTATCGAATGTTTTTTGAGAAGTGTTGGCATTCGATCCCAACACAATCATGGCGGAACATTTAGTGGTTGATCACATCATTCGACCACTCTTTATTCTGGTAATTTTTTTGAGTGTCATCAAAGCAGAGTATTCATCATTGCACAATGCAACTGCAAATGATGCATCAAGTTAGTCACATTGATTGATACTATACTATAGAGTTAGCTATAGCTAAATCATTCTATTATTGGCTTGATAGAAATTACGAGAAATCATGTCAAATAAATTCATATTTTACGCCAACAGCTCGACCAAAACGTTCACCAGGAGATGAGTCTCCCGACATATTGGAAGCTATGATAATAGATGACGCCGGGAATTATCTTCATCTCAAATGGCGAAAACAAGCACCGACTCTGGCTAATCAATATACACCTGTTTGGACAGCTCATCGTAATGAATGGGGAACATATCACGTAGCACATCCATATGTATGTATCGTTATAACATGGCAAAAACATAAAAAATTACATTTTCATCCAAGAAACAAAATACAACTGGGAATATTTCAATTATTATTCATAACAGATCATGGAAAGAGTATGGCCTATGACATTATATTATGATCATAACCAAAATTCTGCAGTTATCAAAAATGAAAAGTTCAACTACATTGTGAGTGGTGACAATATTTCCTATGATCTATCATGATGAAACTGACAACAATAAAATACGAATTCTATTTGCCATCAGACGGGTGCCATTGATACAGGCTTCCAATTGAACAAACTCCCAATAGATCTTTTACACCAATGTCACAGAGTAGGTGGAAAATATATACAGGTAGATAAAACCACTAGACATGGAAAAGTTAATCGTCCACATGCCAAGAAATCCGATATCGATCGCTTCGAGAATTGTGGTAAACAACCAGACTCATCTATAGCTTCTGGAAGTCGTAACCGGAGGTTTGCAGATAAAGGTATCGAACAAAATCATAGAAATATAACTTTTAACAACAGACATGATATATTATTCATAATACATAATCAGCGACAAGGCAAGAAGTCCAGTTAAAGCAGTCTAATGTAACTAAGATTCGAAAACGCCGAGATGGGGAAGCAACTCATTATTATATTGAAACTTTGTTACTCATCAGACATGATGTAGCTGCGCAATGGTAATGATGAAGTGGAAGTTAATTTATCATAACAACGCAACATGTAAATGTATATACATATAATTATCTACATAGTTTATTATTTTCATAGTAAAATTACGCTCGGAGAAACTTATTTGTTTGGTATTGTGTATCATCATCTGTATTTGATGAGTTCGATAGATATGATGATGGCTAAATTGCGAAAGAATAATATATACATCCATATCAACTTAGCTGGTATAATAATTGAAGAGGTAAATTTTTGATGTGTCGACTCATCGTGTCCTTCCACACCTGTGATAGTAATTTTCCATATTTTTATTAAGGACGCGAAT
The DNA here is from genome assembly GCA_030523085.1 of Meteorus colon. Lineage (NCBI taxonomy): Eukaryota > Metazoa > Arthropoda > Insecta > Hymenoptera > Braconidae > Meteorus > Meteorus colon. The sequence goes on from JAPYZH010000098.1 coordinate 115,140, forward strand.
GCAATCAATGCAGTAATAGAATTACCACACAATCCTGGACGGAGTAAGCCAATGAGAGGGTTTTACGATGCTAAATTAGCACGGTATCTGAATTATCATGACTTGCCGTTCGGAAGAGATTCAGTGGATTTGATATATTACAGTACATTTAGGTAATTTTTACTATTTCTTGTTTTATTTAAAATAGGCCCATTTGATAAATCTCCAATTGAGTAATAATCCTATGAAATTTTACAATATAAGTTTTATGGAGTAAATACCTTGACAAATATTGGTTACAGTCTCGAATTCATGCGGAGACATGGTATAGAACGTGGGTGCGACACACACCCTGAAGGTAAGAAACTTCGTTTCAATATACCGGAAGAAATCACAATATGATTCGAATCATTCGTTGCGAACTCATTTAGAACTAATTTTCAAATTATATGATGCAGCACTAACTAACAGGGTCGTGGATGTGTACAAATTTAGACAGGTATTCAAGCATACCAGTATCGTTCCATCAATAATAGCATTTTCTCGCAATGGGTATCAATCAGCTTGTACAGGAGCTCATGAACTTGGACATGTGTAAGAATATCTTGTCATTCGTTTTCAATATCACAGCGAAGACTTTGTAGTTGTCTTCATTTTATTGTGATATGTGGAAAAATTCATATTTCAATATGATTATTTCAGATTACTCGTCGATCATGATCGTGTGAAGGTTAAGGCAGGGTGTCGAGCTAAGCAGTGCAATTCGTTGATGCAAGAGATATCTGATTATTGCTATCATTGCTCCAAATGGAGTGATAAAAGTGTAGCTCAAATCCAAAAATTCATAGAGTACGAAAGGATGATCAACAGATTAATTCATTTAAATTTCTTTTTCATTATTCACGAAGTTATATTATTGTTTTAGGAGCCACCCACAACGCTGTTTTTTCTTAAATTATCCTCAATCACTTTCTCCACCTGGACCAACAAAAGGAATATCCCCCATTGAGCAGTGTCGTTGCTATGGATACAATTCTTATCGAGTATGGTTTTTTTTCTTTATGATAATGAATGTAGAATTGGGATAATAATGCGATTATTCATGCATATATTCTAATAGAATCCTGGCACAATATATGTTCCTGCGGAGAGTTGTGGAAAACGATTGCAATGTGTCGATCCTGTTAATGTACGAAATTCTGATGAACTGACTATTTTGCCTCTCGATGGTACACCATGTGGAAAAAATAAGGCATGATATGATAATTAATAATTAACTTCTGTGAATGATCATCTGTACATTTTAAATAAACACTTTTAATTGTAGGTATGTTGGCGAGAAAAGTGCGTCAACATTTGAAACATCAATGGATTCTGTTTTACTTCTGGATCATTCAGTTCTTTAATTATTCCATGTATGAACTATAATTTGGATATACCAAGAGAGTTTATTGTTTATTAATTTGTGTTTGTTTATAATTGTTGAATTCAAAAATGAATATTACTCCCAACAAATCCTCTGTATTGAAGATGAAAATAAAGCATTATCAATAATAAAATTGGTCGTATACGAAATCATTAATTGTCAAGCCTGACTCCTCAATATATTCAGAGAATGGAAAAAAGAATAATGAAAATAATAATAACGAAGCCACAGTCAACTGTTGTAAAACCGGAAAGAAATGTATTTGATTAAAGATTAGAATACAGATGTGAGTCAGTACATCAAAAGTTAGTGGGCAGAGGCCTTGAATGTACATGAGTACGTGTAAACATATCGCGGTATCAATAGCGCAACCTTGAAGAAAGCTGACGAATACCGATGTCAAAACAATGTTTGAATCTGTCAACAAGAGAACGAACTTTACCTATATTGGATTGGAATCCTAATATTGATTTGATATGAAACACCTGTGAGAATTATTAATTTCAAAATATTCATAAAATAGCCACGTTTACAGGCATGTTATTCCTAAAGAATAGTCGTGGTTTTGTAACTGTTGTTTAAACATAGGTAGTAAAATTTAATCTAATAGAATTTTCATGTTCAGTTGTGAGCCACGTATGCAAGAGCATTCAAAAAACTCTGTACTCTTTGAATGAAGTTGAAAACTAACGTTTCAACAATAATGACACAAATTCATATGAGTAACTACATTATTCGTGCACTATTGGTGCATTTCATTTTTTTGATTATCATCAAAGCTGGATATTCAGCTCATTTTAATGCTACAGAACACGAATTTTGGGAATCAGGTAAGTCGCGTCATTCAATATTGCATCATCTGATCCTAATTTTTCTATGTATTTAATTTTAATATGGAAATCGTTGAAAGTTATGAAGAATCATCATGAAAATACGATTAGACAAATACAGAAGATATTGCTGAATTTACCAAAAAAATCGCAATTCTTTTTTCTGTTACACCAGATCGAGTTAAACGTTCACCGGAAGATGAACTTCCAGACCATCTCGAAGCCATGATAATAGATGAGAATGGAAAATATATTCATCTTCAATGGGAGAAGGCATCTCAGACTTTAGTTAATGAAAATTTACCAATTTGGACTGCACACAACAAGGGCGGGTTCACATATCATCAATCAAAACCAGATGTATGTATATAATACATTACAAAATTGAGAATTTCAGTAATTTGACCTAAAAAATTGTTAGAACAGAATTGATTTGAATACACTCTGCATTGTTTTTCATAGTTCATGAATACCATGATGCCTTTGACGAGATATCATGATTTAGACCAAACTTCTGCTGTTATGTACATCAAAAATACTGATGCATTTGTGAGTATTGTTAGATATTCAAAAATTTACGATCATTAATCTGGTACGTATTATAAATACTATTTCTCTGATAGTGGGGCGCCATTGATCTGACTTATAGCATCAATGGTATACCGTTGAATCTTCTTCACCATTGTCATGAAGTGGGAGGACCTTATGTGAAAAATAATGGGGCAACTCATGCACAGGGAACACCCATTGAACGTCCTCAACCTGAAAAGTCTGTCATAGAGCGATTTAAAAATTGCAAAAAAAGTCAATTAGTACCTTTAAGGAGTCAGAACCGTAAATCCTGCTCTAAGACAAACGGTAATGAATCACATTGAATGCCATAAGCAATGTCTGCATTATGGAAACATTTCTTCATTGAAATTTTGTTTTTAGTAATGAAAAGAGATACGAACTTGGTCCTGAATAATGTGACCAACATCCGAAGACGTCGCGACGAAAATTCCAAAAAATATTATGTGGAAACTCTCGCTGTAGTGACACATGATATAACTCAATTATAGTAATTATCATACTACTGCGTGTCTGTTATTCCCTAAGATGTGAACATTAACTAACTTTCGCATATTTTTCATTTTTACAGCAAAAATATGTACAAAAAAAAATATTTCAATTCACTTATACGAGATCAGTTGCTCCACTTTAACTTCATTGACATGCTTTTTGCAAAATTACGGAAACATGATTTGAATTTTTATATCAATGTGGCTGGAATCATAATTGAATATGTAAGCATTTGATATCTAAACGTATTATGATTTGATTATAAACAAAATATCCTTCATTAACGCGTAGGAGGAAGGCGCATTCGTTTCGGCGATAACTTATCCAAAATTGGAAATTGCCGCTATCTCCAAGGAGAGTGTCCTTCCTGCAATTTCACGTTATCTAGAATATCATGATTTACCATTTGGCAAAGATTCTGTTGATCTCATTTATGTTTCTACAAGGTAAGTTTTGAGTGCTGTGAATAAAATATGGCAACTTGTGCATTCAATGATTTCTTGATTTTAGTTCTCCATTCCTCCAAGGACTCTTTGATAATGCGGGTGGATCGAAAGGTACGAAATATATTTTGGATTTTTTCATAAAAATATTCGATAGGACTTTGAACAACTCATAAAAATCTAGTTGAATACCAATGTGAATTTGATTTGTTCAGGGGCGACTTACTCTCGTGTGGATGTATATAAAATACGTCAGATGTACAATGACATCTTTGACGTTCCAGTAACACTGACGACTTTCAATAATTTCGTTCAGAATTCAGCCATTGGAGCTGGAGGAATTGCTTATGCGTATGATTATTAATATTCGGAATATATTCGAGATTATTAACAACATTTCGATTTTCTCGTAAATATAAAAGGTATTCTTCGAATTAATTAGTTATTGATGATGATTCCAGGCTACAAGTTAACTATGAATCAGAGACAGGAACTTCCGCAAACGAACTGAGCAAAAGTATAATGCAAAAATGTTCTCACTGTGTGGAGAGTTTAAAGTGGAGCAGCGCAAGTGTGGAGCAATTCCGTGAATTCACACAGTATGTCATGGGAAACCAACACAAAAATAATGAAAATAAAATTAACACATTTAACGTAATGCATGATACACAAATTCTGTTTCGTCAAGTTTCAATTTAACATTCATATTCGTGTTTCAGGAATAATAAAATGCGATGCTTCCTCTTGAACTTCCCAAGATCACTCTTCCCACCCGGTCCAAGAATCAATTTAACTCCGTATCAACAGTGTCAGTGCTACGGATACCAATCTTACGGCAAGGTTTGTGATTTTTACTCCACCCATCAGATTGTAACAATTGTTCAGAAGTTAAAGCAATAACACATCTATTAATTTGAATATAGAAATCGAATGATGGTTCAAAAGTCTCCACTCAAGACTGCGCACATCGTTTACAATGCAAAAACCCAGTCCAAGTCAAAAGCTCTGATAAATCGGCTGAAAAGCAACCTCTTGAAGGAGTGACTTCAAATGAAAGTTCTGATGGACCGACTATATTACCACTTGACGGTACACCATGCGGAAGTGATAAGGTATTATGAAATTTTCAATTAATTCAAGCCATGAATAATTATGAAAATATATTCGCTCGCTAATTTTCGTTTGTAGGTGTGTTGGCAAGGAAATTGCGTGAAGGTTTAAAAACCACATGGATTGTAAAATGATTATGAATATCCTTAACTTGTTACTAATTTCCTGGGTTAATTATTATTTGAATATGTAATGAAAAAAAAAACTTTAATCAAATTCTGAAAAGAATTGATTCAAGTATAAGAATCACTTTACTACAAATACTATTGTGTATTGTAAAATACGAATAATGAATTGATTTTCACTCTGAATGAAGTGTTACATTTATTTGCGTGCACCGTTTCATTAATTCAGCGAAAGGGCATCGGTGTTATTGTTCCATTACCGCAATATAAATAGAGTGGAAGGATATTCCGAACAACTGATGAAAATTAACCATAATTGATTTCATCCCAGTAATTCAAATTAAATGTTGTTATGATAATATTTTTTTAACTCGCTTCATAGTCATTTTATTTGAGAAAAAAAAATGTTATACACCAATGACATCTCCGAATCAATTTGGAAAAGAGAAAAAGTGAAGAAGTTGTCAGTAGAAAATCGATTGAGGAACATATTACATATTCAGTTTAATTGATTGGATGATTATTGATTCCTATCTAAGAGTTTGAATAATTGACAAAAATCTATGAAAATTTTCATATATTTTAATCATTGACCTATCATTATTCCATTCGTTTTGAAACGAATCCATATTAAATTATCGTTTCGGTCGAGTGCTTTTGATAAAAATAAATACCTACAAAATCACTAATCTGGCAATATATACTATGGAATATAATCACTCTCATTTCATATCTTGATAAATCGATCGATCATTTCATTAATTCTCAATTATATTTGAACACTAACTCGACGAAGGAATTGTCAGAAGTAATTACAACATATCAAGGAAAAATTGTGTGGACACTGAAATCGAGGAAATAAATTTCAAGTGATATAGCATTATGTTGCAATCCACCTATTGAAAAATAATCGAGAAAGATACTAAGCAATATAGACGTATGACTTTCTGTATATTCGGAATTGAGAATAGAGCTACTTCAGTTTCATTGACGATTTTTATCGTTGGATGTAAAAACAGAAGTCTCAATTCTTCGAATTTTTTTTTCGCGACAAGTTTAAAGTGCCTAAACCTCTCATTTTCCTTCTCGCTTTTCTACTGTATTTCCACCGCTTGCACTCTCCATCTCTCGTTCAAACACATACACACTCCCACCTTTTCTTTTTGTTACCTCTTCAACTACTAAACCATTGCGGGAACAAAGAGAGCGTAAAGTGAATTTTATTCGAGAGGTATTCTGTCCCTTATATACCTACTGTGTAAGCGGAGACAAACTTCTTACTTTTCATTGTGGATTTTTATCAAGGCACTGAAAGTGTATGTTTCCTTTCCAACTGCAAATTTTCCTCTTTCCCTTATTCTCCATTTCCTTTTTTTAAAAAAATTATTCTAGATCCGCGATTTTTTCTAGTGTATAATATTCAAGAAAAAAAAAAAAAGAATAAAGGATCATAAAACTGAAAGAAGAAGATTAAGAGGATAATAATATTTTCTTCTCCATTACATTTTGTTACATCCATTAGTTCATTTACTTCTTTACTCTCAACCTCGAATTGTAATCTAAATAAGCAAACAAATAGGTGCACTCGATTAATTAGGAGACAACCACTTCACGGTTAGATGATAATAAATGCAAACGAGAACACATTGAGGCCACAAACTGATGGTTTATAAAACGAAGGTGAATATAAAGAGAAGAAAATGTATAAACAAAAAATGAACAAATGAAAAAAGAAGAGCGGAGGACGGCGGTAGAGAATTAGTACGAGGGATAAAGAGGGTTGGACCGAAAAAAAAAATAAAAATATAAAATAAATAAATAAAATAAAATAAATAAAAGGACCTTACCATACCAACGAACCCTGACGTAATTTATGAGGTCGTTAAGTTATCCCCCCGTTCACCCGGAAAACCCCGAAACGAAGAACGATGTTCCCCTCGTAAATCTTCGAACTGGCGTTAGTCACTCACTTCTCTCTTGCTACCATTCTCACCCCACGCAAAACTATACCATCTATACGTACACTAAATTATTTTATCCTGCATTCGCTGTCAAAATGTTTCAGTGAGACAAACAATATTCATATATGAAAAATGAGTTGCAACTAAATATTCAGAATAGCCTCAGGTTTTGTTCAATGTTTCATTCGAATTTTATAATTTGTCATTTTTGATCCACCATAATAATAAAAGATTTATTTCACATTAATTCAAGTGATTCTATTTTATAATATCCCTTGTCAATTCTATTTATCGAATGAACCCTTCAAAAAAAAAAGTCAAAATATTGTCAATGTTATAAGTAAGACTGATGACAATCAATACTCTGCACTTTCCTCACATTCAAATGAGATAGATGAAAAAAAAATTTGTTACGAATGATATTATTCGAATAAATTCAAATTCCATCACCGTTCAAGAAGACACTTCTGTTTAATATAATTTTCAGAATTAAAAATATCCCAAGAACCGAAATAGCAGTAAAATAAACATTTATCTCTTTCCATCGCCTGATTTTTTATCACTCCACTATCGAGACAAAGAAAAATAAATATGTAGCATTGAATAGCGAATGAAGAAACAAAGGAAATGTGAAAGAGACGGGGAAAAAAAGGGAAAATGTATATAAACACAGGAGTAGATTCTTGTGCCAGAAAAATTTGCATTTAGTGGAAACCCAAAGGGACAATCGTTGGAACCAAGAGAAATAAGAGATCAATACACACTCATACACATATATTCTTTCTCTCATTCTGGTTCACTCGATTCTGCACCCAGTTTTTCTTCTCAATGTTCAAGTGCTCGACGAAAATATAGCAATAGAGAAAAAGACGAAGAAAAAAAAATAAATGGGAAGAACAAGCGACAGACGAGAACACGCGGCGCTTCACCGCATTCCTATATTTCTCTTCGTTTTCCCGCATTATTTTTCTTCTGTTTTTCACCCTCACTCATTCTCTCTCCTCTCTGGAGACGTCTTATTCGTGAGTTTGCATCTGGGCAAAATTGCGGCCGGTGTGTATATAGCGGGTGAGTTGGTGCGCCAGTACAAGCAAAAAGATAGGGGGGATGGGAGAATGAGAGAGGTTAAGAGAAGAAGAAAGAGTATCGAAAAGCGTAAAACATTCAAGAGCTCAAGCACCCGGTGAATAATGCATTACGAGGGAAATGGACCGCTTAGACGATTTAAATCTCATAAACGTTCTCTAATGTTTATATATATCATCAATCCGCAACGTTCAACATTCAGGAAATAAACAAATAAAAGATAAATTTAAACTAAATGAAATTAGATGAAAAATTCAATGTTGACGGACAGTATTCATTTTCTGCCAATGCGAGGTCTAGTGCGTTAATTAATCTTATATCGTGATATAGTCGACCAGTTCTCCTTTTTAATCAAAAGAAAGCGAAAATATTTTCATGATGAATTTTAATATAGCGGAAAATTATTATGTTTGAAGGAACTTTATAATTGAGATCAGAGTAACAGTCACAGAATAATGTTATTCTAATGATAACACGACAAAAATGAACAATGAATTTCAAAGCAATTAAAACGGTGGTGATTAAAATGAGGGAGTTCTCTTATAAAATTCTGGAAAAAGTAACGAACCTCCAAACAAAAGAATCACATTTAATGTTCTACATATAACTGCATCAATCCGATTTTCCAGTAAAGTAATATAACAAAAAGCAGGAAAAACAAATAAATGCAGACATTTCAAGTTGTGTGAATTAACTTTGATGACTTTCAAAGCATCTGAATTCAAAATACATCATCAAGTGTCAAAGTCCAAAATTTATTAAAATACTTTTCAATTAAAAAAAGGACTTTCAATCGATTTTTGTATTCCACCCACGAATCTTCTGCTTTCCACTTTTGATATTTTCGATCTTTCATTCATTGACTGGTTGTTTCTGTTTTTTTCTTTTCTCATCTTTCATACATATAGTAACAATTTATTCTCACAAGCGCCACACGCCTGTGAAATTTATGCATGTGCTTGCGGCTGATATATAATCGATAATGTGTAACACGACTCGGTAGAACGATCTAGCACCTACTTCCGTAGCGGTGGCGAGTCCTCGGTCGGATTTTCGTATGAAATATGGGACAAAGCCGATATATACCAACCGAGACTAGTGCAGTTCACCGGCGTGTGAAAAGTTAAACATATACCTGTATGTTTGTAGATATACATGTATAAAGGACACAGGAGGTGTAGAAGAGAAGGATGAAAATGAAGAGGGGTGGAAAGGAGTAGATTTCATCCCACTTTCATGGCACGAAAATGAAATTCTGCGGTGTCTGTGAACGCACTAACCAACATCCCATGTTCCTCTTTGCTATTTTTTCAACTCTATCTCACTCATTCCTCATTCAGTATAACCTTCGCTCTCTTTACCTTTACCATCGCCTCATCCTATCCCGCACGTGGTTCGTTAACGTTAATTAAGAAGGGTAGAAATACACGAATAGAACCTGAATATTTTCTCTCAATATTCGGTTGTGTTCGAAACTTTATCTCATTTATACTTTGTTTCTTTTTCTTCTTGCTTTTCCTATAGTATTTTTCTTCTGGCTATCTATCAATCAATATTTCTTCACCCACTTACTCCAATTGACTTTGAATTCAATACGAATAAAAAGTGACATGTATTGAATATTTTTACACCAGAGCTATTTAATTTATTACATGAAGAGTCGATTGAATAGTTATCGTGGATAGAAAAGTTTACTGTTCATTCGATCACAAACTAAGGTTTAAATTAAATTATTTTCTCTATTCGCTCCACTGGGTTGCTGTAATTCACGTATTCGAATAAAAATCATGCCATAAAAACTTTTATGTTGATTGATGGTTTTTGTTCCAAATAATTGGGAAATAATCCTGAGTTTCATAGTAATTAGTTTTCATCCGATATCGAATTCATAACTGGAAGTACTAGATGAGAATTTTGTAATTCTGAATGGTTTAACACTTGAACATTTGTGGAACGGTAATTTTTCCAGTTCATATGAACTTACAATGACCATAATTTTCAATCGAAAAAACTTTTCTATCGGTTTTCGCAAAATTTCCTAATATAATCATTGAGAACCCATTGTTTTATGCCAGCAACAACAAGAATAGAATGGTCGAACAATCACACGGAAAAATAGAAAAATACCGATTCCTTTTTTTTTAAATGGAACACGATAGAGAATACGAATAGAGAGAAAAAAATTGGTCTACCTGACTGCAGTTGAATGAAAATTTTCCATGAAATACTCTGCATAGTGATTGTACCAGAACTACTTTTTTTTTTTTTTTTTCATTGAGCTTATTCAAGATGAAAAAGCGCCCCATAAATTTGATTGCTTAATACGATTCAAACTGAATTATTCTCTAGAATCTATTCTCTGTACTACTATTATAATATACAAACATCAAAATAAATTTTCAATGTTTCCATTGAGGAAACGCAGAGAATTTCACGTTAATTATCTGTTACTCATTCTAACGGTACGATGTAAACAAATGAACGCATGAAACGAATTGCTCGGTTCTAAATGAATTTTGCAGTCGACTATTGACAGGAAATTCGGTAATTAAAATTGAAATCTAGGGCGTGAAATAATACTCAATGTGTATACGTGCTGGTGTTATGTATAATAGGAAAACAATTAAGGTTTGATGTTTTAATATTCTGTGGCATTGGAAACATGTTTTTTTTTTTCTTTCGTATTCATGTCTATGTGCTGATATTTATGTAAGCTTATTCAAATATTTGTCAGTACATTCCTATGCAAACACGAGATGAAGATCTAAATCAGTGAAAGCAAAATGAAATATGAATATAATTCACATAAAATCCAATTAACATGTGAAGAGAAATAAAAATGGAAAATGAATAATATGAATGTGGCATATTCAAAAAATATGAATAAAATTCGTGTCAATTATATCACCGACGTTAAAACCACTTTTGAAATTAAATGTTCGTCCGAGTAATAAAATTTTTATTATATTCTATTTATTAAGCGATTTACTTTTATTTCATTTTGATAGACAGTTTAATATTACGAAATTTCGTAGCAAAATTAATTGTATATGATGAGCCGAGTGCTGTGCGGTTGTTGGCGTATATAAATTTTACAAAGATATTTAACTCGACATAGATAAAGATAGCATGAATGAGGAAGAGAAGGAAACAGGATAAGAGAAATGGAGATAGAGAGCAAGCGAATGAGATGTAAGATATAACTCGATGGAGAATAATTCTGTATACATCGTTGTGTATTCCGCATCCCCATTGCCACGATTCATGAGGGAATATACCTATAAGGTACCTGCAGCATTCTGGGCCATGGGGCTTAATTGAGACATTAATTCAGTGAGTTGAGACACAAGTGGGTTAATCGTGAACCAAATCATCTTGCTATGAATATTTTTACCCCTCTACATAATTTCAGAAGAAAATAAATAAATAGATAAATAAGATCCATCCCAAACAAAACATAAAGGGTGGAAAAAAGTTTTTAATCAAACTCAATTCAACTAGATTTTCTTGGTTGGTAAAAAAAAAATTTCAATTGCTTTTTTCTCACTCCTTTCTTATTTTCATCTCGTCAAAATCCTTTCTCACGTTTCGTAGCTATTCTCAACCTAACCAATTTATTTGAATGCTTGTCAATCCTGACCAAGTAGATGTCAAATCATTCGCTGTAAGCACACAAACTTGTCTGGAGAAGTGTCACGTATTTTATATATCTGATGTAGCTGCCTTTGCACACGCAAACCAATGACGAGAACTCACTGGAAGAAATTATTACTACGATATTTGCCATCAGTGGAAGTTGGCTGACAGAACCTCGTCGCTCTTGATGGCAATGTCGGATGTCATCGTTTCTGGGCTCCGTAAGTTGCCGCCCCCAAGGGATAAACGTAAAACACATACAACATTCCTGGCTAGACCAATTGTGTTTCTCTGTTATATGAATGCATGCATGTATCATTTAGTCTCTAACTCGAATTCGCTCTCGCAATAGCAGCACCAGCTGTGACTGTGAGTTGACATCGCAATTAAATTTCAACCTCCACGATATAATAAACCCATATAGTTTTTCCTCCGACTACATTTTATCACATTTTATTTATGGTACTTTTTCGTTTATTCATTTTATTCACTCTTGCTTATTCGCATTTCGAATGAAATCACAGGGGATTTTATTAATATCCATCAGAAACATTCACGTGAAAAGATGACAATGAAAATAGTGATATAATATCAGAGAGAAAAAAATTGAATTTAATTATATAAATGAAAAAGGAAAATGATTTATGAAATATAAAAGCGAGAAATAAATTGAATAATTAAGAGCTTCAGCTATTTAATTATCCCAATTTTTTAATTCCTCTTTCATTCCCGGGATTAGGCGAAATTCAATTTATTAGATTTTGCTACTTTATATTTTGTCCATTTTTATTTTTTTGTATGATATTTATTTGTTTTATTCACTATCGTGTTTTGTTTTTCAACTCTTTCATACGCTGACAAGATTAATATCAGAGTTTTTCGATCTGGTCGAGTTCAATTGCTATTTTTTCAATTGATGTGATGTGAACGTGTGTGACTATGTATGTATGTTTCCTCAAGAATTGTTTCATCTTCCACAGCATTTACGCTTATATAGAATAAAGAGTAACCGGATGGCGTATTATCGCGTCGTACATGGTCGATGAGAGCAACATCGTGAACTACCCATTCGCTTCGCGTAACCGTTTATCGATAGCAATAACCGACTTGTGCACTCGGGTCCAGTATCTCGCAACAGCCGGCAGCAGACTAACTATACAAGTTCAACTTCTACACTAATTCTTTTATATTTCTTCTTCTTGTTCCCGATTTTTCTTTTTTTTTTCCTCTCTTCTTTTTCTATCTGAAGTTGGACTACTTTTGTGGAAATGGTTCTGTTGGAAAGTTCAACATGTTGGCAACACAAGAGACAAAAATTGGTTAGATCTAGGACGGAAAAATATATTCACACACAATTGTGTATTTGACTTGGGATATTTGAGTGGGAGTTCCAAGAGATTTGGATCAGTATGGTATTGGATCAGTATTGGGATAGGCGAAAAAATCTTTTGAGGTCAATAGTAGATTTGGGTTATAGTTGATATCGTCGTTCTTAGTTTATAATAGAGAATATAAATATTTTTCCAATAGAAATATTGTTCAGACTCGTGAATAATATATTTTTGTCCAATAAATATGAAACGGAATTGTAAGTGAGAAAAGAAACTTAGGAACACGACATTCTCAGGACATTGAATCACTTGGCCTACGTTCAGATCCATTTGAATGATTCTTGCACGATATTATGTTGTTCACAAGCACACCTCAGCTTATTTTTCACCAATAACATTCGACGAGAAATCAATAAACCAAGCATGACGTTTATGGATTTTGATAAAAATACGAAAGTGTTTGATACTCAACTTGATTTGACACTTTCGGGTAAATTGAGACAAGATTCACTGCTACTGCAGAAATATTTTCCGGTTGACACAATTTCAAACTCACCTGCAACATAAAAGAAACACATTTTTAGTTAGTTCAACATGTATATTCATACTTGGGAGTATTTCTTCACTTCCAAGGATATATATATTTTTTTTTAATACAACATGAAGTGTATAAAAAGTAAATCAAAACGACTTTGAAGATTTCACGCAAACGAAGTGATGACATTTATCCCACATTTTTTAATTACACATTAATGATCGTGCTGTGATGTATGAAAACCTTTGAAGAAACTTGTTTACTAACACTTGGAAATTCCTTGCAATTCGATGAATGTTTTTTTTTTATTTTTTCATCATATTCAATTAACGCAAAAGGTTGTACTTGATACTACGATAATCAGCCAGTGAAGATACCGTAAAGGAATGTTGGAAATATATATATATATATATATATATATATATTTACGGTAGCCATGAAATATAAACAATCTCGAAATCCCGGGTATTATTTTCCCGGATGGTTCGAGAGTTACTCGAGCGCAAAAGCGCGGAGATGAGGCAGACGAAGTAGAAACAGACCAACTTGGTGCCACAACCATGTGAAAATGGGTATAGAGGACTGGAGATAAAAATAAGGGGGATAAAACAAGAGGATGCGGAGACGGAAGTCGAAGGACAACAAAGGGAGGTCAAGGAAAAAACGAAGTAAATATAAAAAAAAAATAGCGAAGCGAAATAATAGAAGGAAAAAATAAATGAGTAAGAAAAAGGTAAAGATAAAGGAACTGACAAAAAATAAGATACAAAGAAAAACCTATATAACAATGTAGACTGGGACAAAGACGTTACACTTTGTAGTTTTATTGGTCGATGGTGTCGGACGTGCAACCGCAATGGAATTTTTCTCTAGAGCTCACTGAAATTACATTCTCGAAAATTGGAATTGATGGGAAAACGAGACAGAAAATCATTTTGTGCATCGTTACACAGAGTTTCAACATTATAAATTCCAGATATTTAATACAAGGGAATAAAATGATCTGTTGATCAAAGCCATAAATTATCAACACTAAGAATTTTCCCACCTCGACTTTAACCCATATGAACTGACTAATTATTCTAAAGAAGAAAAAAAAAATGAATATCAAATATCCATCGAATTTACTCAAACACTTTTCCCTTTGAACATGTTCGGATTTGTAAACAAGTAGATGATATCCCATTGATGATATCAAACACAGATACTAAAAAGAACGCAGTGAGAGCACTCATCTACGTCCACAGTAATACGAATGGTCCAGTATATCTCTAGAGTTTGGAGCAGTTGAATGTCTAGCCTCATTTACGTTATACTTCACATACAGTCTGGATGAATCTCCAAGTCTCTTTTCCTCTCTTATCCGCCACCATTCCCATATATATATCCTTGTGCGTGAATAGTGTATGTGCTTTTCACTTGCTCGTTATGTGCCCTGACCATAAATCGTGGGATTCCGGCTGACCGAACTCGCTTACGTTTCGAACTTTGATCGCTCGACTCCGGAACTCGCTTCCTCCAATACAAAAGCGTGTACACTTTATATATATACAGATAAAACCCAGAGAAATGCATGTGCGCAATAGAGCTATGGCTGTGAGTCTCTGTGGTAATTGAGTTCATGTGCGGATAAAGTTAGTTGAGATAGGAGTAAAAAAATCACGCGGTTTTGTTCGTAGGTTTTGGATAGATGTGGTTGCGTTGAAGAGGAAGTGTTGGTAAGGGTGGTAGGACAGAGAGTGAAGGAAAGCATGAGATATAGAGAAAGAGAAGTGAAAACTGGGGCAATTATACACGTTTCTCAAAGTGATTTGTACCAAACGAATCTCAATTTAATATATAGATATAGAATTAACATTCTTTTGAGATTATCGCGAATATTCACTGCGGTTCAGTTATATAGACAGAAAATTCATGAACGAGTGAAAATGTACGGAGATTAATTGCGTAAATGGAATGGTGTTGTCGATGAGGGGATGAATAAAGACGGTGAATGAAGCTGTGACTGAGAATATCGAGTAGATATCTGCGAACGACGAGAAATTATCCTGCCGAAAGTTCGCAGGCATTTTCGATTGAAGGGAAAGAATGGGAAGAAGGTTAAAATGAATGAAGAAATAAAAAATGTACAAATGAGAAGAAGACGGAAGAATCAGAGGGTGATGCAACAAAAAAAAATGAAGTGGAAGGATAAAAGGAGAGAAAATGCTGCACGTTTAAGCGATTGGTCGATGCCGGAACAACGACAATCCTATACGCTATATCATTTCAATTTTACGGGAGAACGAACACCAACGCCACGAACTTGGGAAAACGAAGAGAAAAAAAATTGTACCAAGAACTTTTTCAATGATTTGCACTATGCCAATGGACATATACGTTGTATTCCTGCATTTGTGTGATATCCAATTTTTTTTTATAAGATTTTGTATGGAAAATTGGATGTCAGAAATGAATTGAGTTCAATCATTTCTGAGGAATCAATAACTAGAAGTCATGGCAATTTAATTGGGATTTTCGATTCAATTAAAATCCAAGGGGTCATAGTCAATCGTAAGCCCATTCGTATCCTCATTGATGACAAATTCTAGCTCAATAATAATCTCGCACAAGATTAACTGCTGCGATAATGCACCGTTGTGTCAGTTTAATATCGATATTAATCAAACATGGCAAAGCATCGTCATAAAATAGTTTACAACCTTACGTGTAATGCACGTAAGGCAGATAAAAAGAGGCTGATTTTCAAGAATAAAATCAGAATAGCTACTTCTTTTACGATATGGTATGATAGCTATGGTCGTTGAATTATACACACTTTAAGCGATAAAGTAACGAGTGCAAAATGTAGCGGTATATTTTATAAAATAAATCAGCGTGATAAATAGTAATTAATAATTATTCAAATTATGATGAAAAACTGTGGTGTATACCAAATCAGATTAATTTTTTGATGTGCACAATTAATCAGGACATTTGAATGAAGCTGGAAGTCTTCACGCTTGACTAAAACGTCACGAGAACAAATTATTTCCTGTCAAAATATTTTTCAAGCCAATGTCAAAACAATACGCGAGAAAATTTTTCATTGGAACAAATTAATAAATATAAGAAATTCTGGCTGAGTGAAATTCTGATGGATTTTTTTATGTATCGATTTGAATTATATATTGTAAATATATGAAACTGAATTGCTTGGGGTGGATAAAGACGGAAATATAAACCATCAAGTGGAGAATTTAGCGACACTGTGTACATACATATAAATATTAGGGTGACGTAAATTGTCTTTATGTTCCCTCTCATATCCATCGTTCTCTCACTTACTTATAGTGATATGAAAATATGTATGCAATCATGGGGATATATTGGTTGGTTTAAATGTATGTATGTATATGTATATGAAAGTTATTTATTTGAAGTATACGAGGGAAATGCTGCGACGCTTGACATTGTAAAAAAAATATACCCCGAGAATATATTTTTTTCCAGTATATGAAATTTATTCCCATTCGGTATATGTGTGTATGGGATACTACCCAAGGGCAATTGGTGTAACTGTAATGGAAACAGGGTAAGAGATGATATAATGTATCTGTGCGTATGTGTTTGTATATCTGTAGTGGCTGAGGGAGCGAAAAAATAAAAAAAATGTAGGATGAAAATGGAAAATGATATGGAGCCCTCAGTAGATTATTAATTACTTTTTCTCGCCCCTCAAGTCAGGAGTCGTTAAATCAGATAATTAATTCGTTGATGATATAAAAGCTTTAATGTTGGGCGTCGCAAAAAAAAAAGATTAATATTACCGTCATGTCACTTTCAATTACGAAGTTTCCATTATTTTACCTCAACTTCTGGTCCGAATTTATGCTGGAAATTAAAATTTTTCTCCCTCGTTTCCTGCATGTGATGCGAGATTAATTCCTGATCAATCCATTCTTTTGAAATTGTAAGTAACGCGGATATAACTACGTATATCAAATTACATAATTTGTGAATTAGAATATCAAGGAGCCAATCTCAAAGAGAAATGAAAAAACAAAAATATGTAATAATTTTTCCATTTTTGAATATTTGCTTTTAATAACACATTTAGTGATTTTTAGATAGTGATAAATTTTCAACATTTATGGGTAAATGTTCATTAGTCAGCCACTCGAATGACTAAAACTAGCGCGAACTTTCATTCATTCATGAATAAACAAGATCAATTCCAAATTTGGATAATAGTATAAAATTCATAGTGATGGTGGTTTACCTTCCCTACTACTATAACTTCAGTTCTCTCAAACATCCACCATGAACTCCTTCTTTCATCTCTACCGTTCGCCTATTTCATCCATACCCTTCCACTCGCACTTGCGATGGTAAACGAAGGGCAATCTCGTGGCTAGCAACCAACGAGCTTTGGAACTGAATTACGGCCAAGCTAAAACGAGGGAGTGCAATTCAAACTCGCGTTCCCCTTGAGCTTCTGAAGTAAAACTAAACTTTGAACAATTCCTATTCTCTCTCATCCATTCATCATACCTTTTCCGCACAAGATAATCAACTATTTTTTACTCTCTTTATTGATTATTAATCTCGAAAATATCCTGCGAGGTAAAGATTAATTTTGTTTTTCCCATTCACTTGTCAACTTGGTCAGTTGTGATTTTATACGTCACAAATAAAAGATTATCTCAATGAGAATGTCATGAATGTAATTCAACAGACAACATTAAATTATGAATGCGGGAAATTGTGATGAATAATCCTCGGTATGGCACACAGCATTATTTCATCAAAACCATTATTTTTTAATCTTAATTAAAGCAGCAATTATAGTGAACTGAAATTATTCCATTCGTGATTTTCCTGTGTACAATAGAAATCATATTCAGCTACAGTACAAGCAGGATATGATCATAACATCAGAACATCATTGATTCCATTAGAAACTTCGAATTAATAAATCATACAGTAAATAAAACTTCAATGCAAACTATGTTTGCAATCTATTTAATTTTTATCCGTTTTCCAGAACAAGTATCACTATGGAATAAATCAATTCAATAAGAACTCATTGGAATCATTCTCATTTTTTTTTTCCCTTTCGAATGAATTTCAGTCAACTAGGATTTTATATACTACATCAAAATTGCCCCGACACGTTTGTACCCAAAGCCACAACCGCAATTTTTGTACTGTCGTATTATATACACACACCCTTATTGCACCATTTCATCCCCGTACTGAGTTCATTCCATCCCTGCACGTTTCTGACGCGACGCTTTAATATTTACACCGCGTATCGTTATGCCGGATTACGGTAGCGCGCACACGGGAAACGATATTACCTCGGACCCCGACGCGCCAAAACCCACTCTCATCCCTTTCAAACTCCTTCAATACTCTCTCTTCGTCCTTCCCGTTTACCTTCATTCCACTCTTCACTCTCGTGCAACCTCATGGAACTAATATACGAGGCTATTCTCTGCCCACAGATTTTTGCCTCCCTTTTTCATCTCCCTTGCTTACATTTCTTCTTCTTTTTTATTTTCTCTTATTAATGTTACAACTTTCTCCTTTCATACTCCTCATATGTGTATACAACGACGTGTTGAAAATAATATGGCGTCAGTATTACAATTTTTTCCGGTTCATGATTTTAAATAGAAAAAATTTAGAACATAAATAAATAATATTCATTGTTTGAAAATTCGATATGGAAATTAATTCTGTGACGATGTTCATTTTATAGTACACATTGGAAATGAATAGGGTGGAATAAAGTAGAGAATTACTAAATATTTAAAGCGATATCATCAATATTAATAAAAAATTAGACGTAGAATTTTAGACGAATAATTTCCTACTCAAACATAGAACTTTGGACAGCCACAATATTCAAAACTATATGAAAGTTCAATTAATATTATTAGTTTTAATGTTAATGCCCTTGACATTTAAATATCCATGCGCTATAAGTCAAATCATGATAGCAGAACAACGAATTGCAATTATTCAAACCACCTGCTGCGACTTCATAACCAAAATCGACTGAAATATTTTCGTCACAATCTAAGAAATTCAACGCTTCAAAATAGTCATATCCAAAACTCCTCAATCTTGACTAGTATCAATGATAAATAAATGCCACAAACTATATTCAAAATGTTCATCCTCATGAATTCGATTATCAGAAATATCTATATGGAAATGTCTCATGTTTTAAAATTCATCAAAAAATGTCATAATTTTCACATAGACACGACCAATAACGTCGAGTCATATAGATCGAAATATCACATGAAAATGGAATGAAATACTTTATTCAACGTAACTCATTCTTATTTCAATCTTCTATTTTTAACAAATGTCAAAGACGAATTCGAACGAAGATCGATGTGGATATAAGAGACGAATGGCGGGAGCTAAAAAGGGTTGAAAGAGAAGTTGAATAAAAGTAGATACGAAGTGAACTGTGTGATAGTGTGCGCACACCAAAAGGCACCGAATATTCTCAAGGATCCTGCAGTGGTTGGAGGTTAAGAATTCAATCTCGCCGTTGGCAAACATTTTAACTTTCAACAGTGCACCCCGTATATATATATATACATACACCGAGCGCCAGTTTCCTATTCGTCCTGCCCCTCGACACCTAGAACGGGGCGCGTCAAGACGATATAGGATTGAACGTGGAGATGGTGAATTGGTTTTGAGTTGGTTTCTTATACTCCCATACCAAAAGAAGTGTATTTATCCGATTTTACCTCGTAAAATCGGCGGTAGAAACTCACTTCTACCCTTTTACTACCATTCCTCATGATTTTTTACTCCATTTTCCTTACTTTTATTTTTCCTTTCCCTCCACGTTATTTTCTTCATTTCATTCTTTATCTCTCATGCTGAGAGCGTCAAGTACGTCATGTGGGTACAACAGCAAAGAATGGTGAATAAAATAGTAAAGAAGAGCACAATATAATGAAAAAGGTGAGAGTGCAGTACAGTAAAAATTTTCTTTTGTTGTTTCCCACTGATGTAATGAAGTGATTCGTGTGACTCGGTTTGTTTCGTCGACTTCTCTTTCTTTTTCTCTTATCGTCTTTGTTTTAAAATACTCTTTTTATACTTGAGTTTTTCTTGCTGCATGACTGAGTAAAGAGTTTCTTCAGTATAGGTGAGTGGCGCATGTATAAATATAAATATATATGTATATATATTTGGGTATGTAGTGTCGCAACTAGGTGTCGTTATAAAGAGGCCAATGTAAAAACATGGAGCCATGTCACACGCTACCGTATTCATAGCTCTTCCTTTTGTCCACACCGACGACGAACGTGTGCCAACGCGCAAGCATGTAACCTTACGTGCATTAAGTTAAAACACGTTGGCCCCAATGCATGTCATGAAGGGGCATGAGGAATAAAATAAAGGAAGAGGAAGTAAAAGAGGAAGCTAAAGCAGTAAGGATAAATAAAGACGTGTTGAGAGTTGGTTAAATTTAGGTGGATAACATTTTCTAGTGATAGTCAGACCCGACTGTCTATAAAGTCTTGTTGTCACTTCATACTCATTTTCTTTATGTCATTTAAATGATTTTTATGCATCTGGAAATACTGAATTGGAGTTAGTTAGTTATTTGATTGAAGTGAATTGTGAAAAGTGAATGAAATATTCACTTGTTAGTGCTAAAAATGATCAAAACTCAGATGTACATATTAAACTTCATTCGAAAATTTGTTTGAGTATAAAAATAAAACAGTGAAATTTCTATTGGTTCAGGAATTGTGTAGTAACTAGCAAATCCAATTTCTCGTCTACTATGTTGATGATATTCATTGAATTATGGAACCAATTAAATATAGATTCAATTTGAACACACATAGAAAAGTTTCCCTATCTGAAAGTAAATAAGTAATCGCGACTCGATTTAATATAAAATCAATGTTGCCTGAGGAAAGACATGCAGAATGATTTTGAGCTGGTTCGAAAACAAATAGGAAAATTTGTCTCGACTGTTTTCTCTACGATTTACAGTCCCAAAATCTATCGTTTTCTCAACTTTTCTCACTCTGTGCATATTTTTCCTACTCTAATATAATAATCCACAGTTAATACTAACTGAATGTAATTGAACATTCGAACAATAATTAATTCCTAAAGAATTTTCGAACATTCTTTATCATTCATTTCTTGTTTTTTTTTCCATGTAAACTGAATGTCTATCAATTGATTGAATGATTGATACGATGGGCAAAGAAATGAAAAATAAATACGTCTTATTTCGATTTTCCAAGTAAAATTCATGCATTAATTAATGTTAATATACAAATTCATATAAACATTTATTCATATATTTTCACACTATATGATAAAAAATTAAAATACAGAATATTAATTGCTCAATTTGAATTAATTATTACTCAGGAATAATACAAGCGCGACTCGTTGATCCAATTAGTAAAGCAAGCTGATGGTTGAACGACACGAAGTATAGAATACGAATGACACAAAAAAAAATTATGAGCAATGGCAGTATAGAATGAGAATGTAAAAAAATGAGAAGAAAAAGAGGAAGAAGAATGGTTCAGGATAGAAAAGAAATATAAATATATATATAGTGAAGGAGTGAAGCAAAAAATTACAAGAGACTGAGGCTTTTGAGGCAGTAGCAGCTAAAAAAGAAATAGATAAAAGAAAAAACATCGAAAGATAAATACGAACAAAAAAAAACATTACGAATAAAATAAAGACAGAAACTGAAGGAACACTCCAAATGACGACGTCTCAAGGCTTAGTATAGGATTACCAACCTCCAAATTGCTTCGTTCTGTCTACCCATCAGATTCAACACACACACACACGCGCACGTACACATACTCACACATTGGTACAACATGACAATTGTGCACTGAAAAATCGTGTGAACTTATACGAGAAATTGACGTGAAAGAGGAAAAGGACGCTGGAGTTGAATGTAAGAAATGGTTAGGCAACAATTTTTTCCACGATATTGTTCTATTTTATCTAATTGTTTATTACTATTGCATATTATTAATATTATCATTATTATTAGCCTAATTCGTAGTTTTCATACGGAGTAAGAGAGTCTTTTTAATTATACGAATGGCGACTATAGTAAGTCATTAGTATGAATAAGCGAGCTCGCACGGTCTTTCGCTCGTTACAAATTAAAGTCTTTTAATTAAAGGCCCTTTTTATATTTAACTTTATCATCCTATCTCGCTCTCGTACTTTCTTTCCCTACCTCACTTGCTTTCTCTCCATTTTTTAACATTGCACAGCATTTAAATTGCCTGATTCTCCTCCTACACTTCTTAACATTATTTCTTTTCACTCCCTTTCTTGAATTTTATTTTATTTTCTTTTTCTCCTACCTTTTACTACATTTTTTTTTTTCCTTGAATTGCCATGAATCTCCGCTCCTTCGCGCATTTGCCACGAGAATAAGGACCCGCATTTGCAATTAAAACTGGCAAATCCCCTGACGAAGGATAAAGACAGTAGGGGAAGCGAATGAAACGAGCGATAGAAATATCTCACGAACGTCTGATAAAAATGATGGTAATGAAGTAAACAGAGGAAGTAGAAATAAATCTATGGCAATTAGCCGCACTAGTGGAATAAATTGTTCTGGCAAATACGTTGAAATGAAAATTCATCACGATGCTATTCTCATCTTATCTCATTTCTAATCGGATTTCACAAAATATTATATGTATCCTTTGCAGTATATATACGAAAATATTCATTATAAACTCCCTTTTGAAGAAAGCTCATAATGATGTTGTTAATGAAATACAAACAATGCGAATTCATTACGAGCTTTTATTTTCAAAAAAAAAAATTAAATGAAGCAATTTTACTTGGCGAAGGTATGAAGAAAAAGTGATTCTTTAAGGGAGAAATGTAAACTTGGATGTACCGTGAAGTTTTCAGCCCTGAAAGAAATACGGTCAAGTAGAAATTGAGAAGTAATTCTGGGACTATTCTGTACTAATTCAAAATGAAAATGTTTCCAGATTTAGAATTAACGTTTTGGAATATCAAACTGTTGAATTAAGGAAAGAAAATGATATGTCTATGAAATGAATGGGGGATTATTATATTTGAATGACATGAATGATCGTGAATTCATCTCTTTTTTTATTCATTGTATTTTTTTCAGGATCCCTTTTGTCATAATAAATTAATTTTCCAATACAATATTCTCCATAAAATAATTAAACACTTGGAATATGGATTCTTCTATAAATTATCCTAGAGAAAATGAGATATGTATCATATTTTTAATTTCTAGAAGAGTCAGACAGTCACTCATTCAAATAAATCAAGAAAATGGATGAGCTATTCAGCTGCGGAAAAATCTTTCCATGAAAAACAATTCAGTCATATGAAACGTTTGGAGTAGGGTCGAATTGCAGCAACCCCATTTCATTAATAAAATTCAGCAATATCGAACCCGATCAATTGTTAGACGGGGGATCGATCGGTCTACATTCAATTTCAGTTGCATAGAACATTTTCTCTTTTAGTTTTTCATCTCCCCAATGACACTCAACCAAAACAAAAACAAAAACCAAAATCTATTGAACACACTCTATTATCAACTCATTCTCCACCATTCAATTAAACTTTTCACTGAGGTAACCGAAACTAAAAAAAATGCGGAAAAATAAAAGAAGACAACACATATATATTTCACCTAAACAAAAAATATAATCCTCCATGTAACACCTGAAAAAAGAAAAAGAATAAGGTCGACCACAAAACATTTGTAATCCATTCAAACAAAGCCAGGAAACGAATAAACCAAGGAGCAAAAAAAACACCAATTCATTTATTCATTCTGTCCGAGAACACAAATTTATTAAATAATCAATTGATCCTATCGGTTGCTGTGGACAATCAGTTTAACCCAATGAACATTTACCCCTTTCCTCTCTCACCTTCACACGCCCATTCTTCGCCAGTATCTCACTGTGTATACATATGCAGGTACGAACAGAATTCCATTGAACATTTCGAATGGTCAACATATACCACACCACAATGACAACAACACAAAGCACAACAAAACGTTCGAGAGATCGATAAGAGCGTAATCGCAATTGCTGCACACGCCTCTGCAACATTATATACATATATATATATATTTATATGTACATAGATGCTTAGCTATTCTGCTATTACACCCTCTACTCTCACCATTTAGCTTAGAGTCGTGTATAGATGTGGAGTGACACGAGCGTGGGCACAAAATCGCTTAGAGTTAACGTAGACATAGTGAAACTAGTCGTGGGTCACGTACTCTTATATATATATATATATATATATGTATAATATAATATATAATATACAATATAGCGAGACCTCTCTTGGTTTTCATTGTGGCTTGCACAAAGTCGAGCAGTGAAAGCCTAGAGGCTACATATACATATGAATGTATATATTATATTAATATAATATATAGTTGCACTGTGTTCTGGATGGATGATTACGGAATGGCATGAGATAATGCTTTATATCTCCTCCATGCATTTATATCTGCATTGAAATTATCATATATCATTGCAGAGTCAAGTTATTGAATATTGGAAATGAATGTTTATTGAAATTTGTGGATTAATGGATGATGATGAATGTGACAGTTGGTATTGTGTGAATTATTAGATTGGTAACATTGGCTTTGCTTGTGTTTTGAGGTGGTTGTATTATGCAACTTTGTATTCTGTGGATGGATGAGGAAAATGTGGTGTTCCATTAGCTGAGAGGAAAAGTGTATCATCATTCATAATTATTTATTTATTTGGGAATGTGGAGGGAAAATAGAGAGACAATTTTCAATGAGTTGAATTGACGTTTTGTGTTGAATTTATAGCAATAGAATTTGAGATTCATTGGAACATTTTTCTGCACGTCGAATTGTATGTGAGAAATATTGGAAGATTTGTGACAATTGTTGGTGAATGAAAATTCACATTGGATAGACGTATGGAAGTTTTTTTAACATTTTCAAACGTATAAAATTTTTTGGGTGAGAATGTGGCAGACATTTGGCAATTTTTAGAATTTTACAATAAATAAATCAATTGTTGATGAAAGAGAAATGAAAAAATGCTCGTGTAGAGGATTTGAGAATCTGTATGAGCATTTATTTGTCTCAAGTTCATTATCTTAATTATTTAGTTCTCTACTCATAAACAAAAATGATCTCATGACTGCTAAATTGAGTCATACAATTTTATCAATTTTATGGTTTATTATTTTCTGAGCAGTTCTTTGTATATTAAATATGCCCCCGTCTATTACGTAATGAATTACCGTTTTATTGTTAATGAAATAATACTGTTCTCTCTGATGTATCAATGTATGAAAGTACGCTCTAATTAAATTTTAGAAACAACTGAAAATTTAGTATTTGATGATAAAACTATTGCGAATATCATTCAAATTCATTGCAGAGATATGAATTGAAGTTGACGCAACAACTTTAGTTCAAAGTTAAATGGGATGTTGACGGTGACAGCCAATCAGAGTTTGTGAAAAATGACAACAATGTAAATTTTGAAGCCCGAGATATTAATTCCATTTCACTTTGAGATAAAAATTGTTTTATTTGTTTCACGAGATTGGAATGAACAAAATGAAACAGAGAAAAAAAATGAACATGTAAAAAGTTTTAAAAGCTTTTTTTGTGTGTATATGACAGAATAGAGAGTTTTACTAGTGTGAAATGAAGTTCTGTGGATGTCTTCAAGTTTTTGATGCGTGTATTCCTTAGACGAACTTGATAAACCTTGCAAAATATTCAAGTTTCAGTCGAGTTTTATACATCTATGATATGTATATGTACTTGTTCACGACACGCGTCCTTTATTCAAATTGAAATGTGCAAAACTTTTGCAGTATGTAAAGAGAGAGTGAACATGAGGAAACTTGTCAAGAATAGGAATGGAAATTTGAATAAACTGTGTAAACTCTTATATATAAAATAACAGAGAGTGGATGAAGAAGTTTGAGTTTGTTATAATCTTGTTCAAGAATTAAGATTTCACATAAATAATTCTCTAGTTTATTTCTATCAAACAGCTCTTTGCTTTCTTGATTGAATGTCATTGGAGCAAATTGATATTTTCCATGGAATATATAATTGAAAGCTTAACTTACATTAAATATTTATCATCAGTAATTATATCGATTCGCTGAGTGTTTCAAGTCCAATAACTGATGAATCTTCGAAGTAAAATACTATTTTTAGATAATGAGAATTGATATTGAAAAATTAATGTAAAGAAAGCTTAAAACTTGAATCATACAGATTAATTGATCGTAAAATAAAAAATTGTTTTCTCTTTTCCATAATTTTAAGTAGTTAGCATGAAAACATCAATTTTACTTTGTATCGTCTATTCTACAATTCCCACTGTATAAATATTCAATGACTTCATCCGAGAATAATTATTTCATGGAAACAATTTCAAAAGTAATAATATTGAAATACTTTGCATCAAATGTAATGATGAATACATTTTCTGTTGCGTGTCGATACGCGAGGTTCCCCTAGTATTGAATTCATCATTTTATAACTGTTTGAACCATCTGGCAACCAGATGAAAAAAAAAAAGTCTCAGGCACTCACAAGTCATAAATCCATACACTTTTTTTTTTCTAGTTTATATTTTTCTTTTTTTTTCAAGTTTCTCATACCCTTCACGTCCATTCGCAATATCAAATTCAATATTGCAAACGGCTTTCAGAAATATTCAAAGGAACTCGGACAAACATCTCATATTTCTTATGCATTCAAATATCCTCCTAAAAATATTTCTCTACACAATAATTTCATTTGAATATAATACAAGTTCATAAATATTGATAAAAATCCGATTCATATTTATAAATTTCCTTCCTCTTTATGTATATATATATACATATAAAGAGGAAAATACATATTTAAATTCAATTTCTTTTTCAATCATATTTATCATGATGCCACGATACACATGCATAAATTTGTTGTAAATGTATTGAGGACCGATAACGGTTATTATGAGTATGATGGAATATAGAGATGAAGTGAGCACATCTGAGCGTAGTGCAATTTAGTCACCCGACGACATATTCGATTAACGGAATGTTCTACATTCACGTCCACCGCCTCCGGGGCAAACGCGAACACGACGCTCTCTTCTCTACTTTCATCCATCCTCCCTCGTTCATCTACAGATAATTCGATGGCTTATCGTATGGTTGTCTACAGCAAAACAAGCGCGAAATTACATGCTCTCGTCTATAGCAATTTATAACTATGCTTGCAATCGTGTCAATGCATATTTCTACCTGTCAGTAACTGCGCATATAGAATATAGAGAACAATTCGCGTCGTGTGAGTAAAATCAACAAATACAAATAGATCAAACGAAATATTTGTTATCAATTGAATTTTACAAAGGTTTTCATTCGATAAATCAATTCTTCTTGCTCCATATTGCAGTTGTTCATGAATCTTCTTGAAAAACTGAGTGGAAAAATTCCTCTAGAAGATTGAAGAGCATGTAGGAGTTGTAAAAGTTTACAGTCAAGTATACAAAGATTGACAAAAGTGTAGTGGAAACTTTAAGCATATTTTTATCCAAAGGACTTATTCTAAACTTGAAGCTTTGGAATTTTGTGAATCAATGTTCCAATTCAATACATCAAATCATCATTCGATAAATTTTCATATATTTCTTTGAAATTGAAATGATTCTTTTCAAAATATGAATTTTATTCTCTTCAGATTAGATCTTGGAAAATTAACTGCACTGTATAGCAGTTTCAACTCTAACAATTGATTCGCTTGCAAAATAAAAAAAAAAACAAAATACCCAACACTGTTTGAGCATGTACTAAAATATACTACAGTTATACGTTTTCTTCTTCAACACAATGAAAAGACCATATAAATTACGTAATATCAGGGCTTCCAAACAAGAATAGCCCCTTTAAATATGCCAATAAAAAACTTGTTTTTATTTATTTTCCCTTTGTTCGTGAGAATGACTTAAATTCAAGGAAATAAATATAAAATATAAAAAATGAAGTGGAAAGTGCATGTAGTGTTACGTGAAAAAGGAAGAGGAATGAACGCAATAATGGGGTAAAACGTGGGTATAACCAACGAAGTGGTATATTTCATGTGATAATGGTCCCACTGCGGTTGGCGACAGAAACGTGGCTGAAATATCTTCAAGGAACATATATATATGTATAAAGATATAAAGATATACAATGATGCATGCATATATGTATATGTATACATCTTCATCCCTATAACACTTCGACTCTGTCCTTGAGTTTTATCCAAACGCAGCGATTCACCCGAGCGCGTCTGCTTCTACAACGTAATCGTATTTTTGAATTAGACTCTCGAAGCGCGTTATTGCCCTGCCATCGCGTGTCTAGGAACGGATTCACGAAGAAGTGGATCTTTTAATTATTTCCTCACCTAACTCATTCACATTCAAAAATGAAAAGTGATCCTTTTCACCCTTATAACGTGGACATGAAATATTGCTTGGATAAACTACATGACACGGCAAAAATATAAAGCTTAACTTGATAATTCATCATCAATCATTTGTATTATCGAAATTTTTTCAACTTCTCAAAGCTCTCAATTTGGTTGAATGTTTTTCTTTTATCACAACATTCTGTATTTTGAAACTTTTATTTAGAATATTATTTTCTCAATACAGAGCTAATACAATGACTCAATAACAATTTGTCATTCC
This sequence comes from Meteorus colon, assembly GCA_030523085.1. NCBI lineage: Eukaryota > Metazoa > Arthropoda > Insecta > Hymenoptera > Braconidae > Meteorus > Meteorus colon. The sequence continues at coordinate 144,449 of JAPYZH010000098.1, forward strand.
TCTTTTGTTTGAAATAATTTTTCAACGATTTGTTAGTTAACTATCACAGAAAATAATTTATAAAGCATCACATTTTTTTTTTCTTTTTGTTATTCTAATAAGACTATCCAATCAATTTCACGTTATGTGTTGACTGGTTTGTTTGTAATTACTCAGAAGACTAAACTATTTCGTATACTCCGAAGATCCTATCCAAACTGTGGTGTCGACAGACATCGATATACCTGTATATATCCATATAAATATACATATATATGTAGCATAACCTATTTCCCTCTTACTCAGTCCAATTGCCTATTCTCAGCAGGTCAAAGTTAATTCGTCGAATATCCCAACTAGAACTTGGCCTTTGAGTTTATACAGAGAAGGGACGAGAGTATAGTACACGAAGGGAGAAGCACAATTTAATACCACAAGGGGTTAAGCATAGAAGAGAATAAACGTGAATCCGCAGCCAGAAGCGATGAGAGGGCAGGAAATTTCGTCTCGAATAATCAAAAGTTCAATCGCAGCCCGAAGTCGAGGAGTTTGGTTTATGTGCGGTGAACACTGAAGATTAGCGTTGCTAATTCTTGAATGTATGAAATTGAATTCTAATTCGTCTATGGGTTTCCATAATCAATTACATTCAAATGAAAAATAGAAAGAATAAAAGAGTTAAATAATTGTTGAAAAATTATGAAACAAGATATTGTTGAGCTCTGTCAATCCCTCTGAATTTTTTTCATAAATTCTTCGATCAACATCGCTATTTTTTTTTTTCTGAGGCTTTCGCCAGCAAGAATAAATTTGGCCACATTGCAAAAATTCTACGACTGAATCGCTTTGCTCCATGGCCAACAATGGTGCACTACCAATTGTGCAAAACCAACAGTGAATTAATAACACTTCATAATCTCACTGATTGTTTCATAATATGCAATTAAATAACACTAAATCGTGAATGTATTCACTTAATTTCGAAATAAATTGTAGGAAATGTTCACATGTTTATGTAAATATACAGTTCACAACATCGTCCTCTGTCAAGGAATGTGGGTGCCATTATTTATCTGTCAAGTGTGAGAGACATCAGACAGTATAGAAGTGTAAATACGAGGATTATTTATCTCCCGACCAATGCAGACACACCCCTCTTGACAATCATTCTCAACCATTTTCCTCATACCACATCACATTCACTCTCACTCTCGTTCACACATTGAATAAAGAAGGAATAAAAAAAAAATAGTTCAAACGCCCGAGAGATTAAACGCTTGGAACAGGAGTGAGGACCATGGCCCAAGTCACGCGAGACTTTCGACAATTTCCCACTCCGGAAGTCAATACGCTTCGCCCTCACTCACTTTCCCTTTCGCTTTTGCTTTCAACTCATGTGCGCAGGGATCTCGGGAAGCGATCACCTAAATCGTCTTTTGTCACTGGCCAAATGCAGGGGGAATAGAACCGCAACTGTGAACGCATCACTCGTATGAATGTCACCCAATCGAAAGTTCTTCCTATCTATTTCAGTTCTTTTTTGTATTCTCACTTTCGCCCCAATTCAATTTAATATGTCTCACGTCTTTGATACTTGATGCTTAAAATATTGCTTGCGATTGAATTGATATGAACTCCATTCAATTTTAGAATATTTACTATAAGCTATAAGAACTCACGTTTACGAAATGAAGATAAGGAAAGAATGGTAGAGATTGATGCCAAGTTATAATTGGAAATGCCATTATTCTTTTGTTAGCAGTTGTAATAAATGTTCATTGAAAACGTAATATACACTATCGAGAATATTTTTTATTTCATGAGCAATCAGAGAGAAGTTCTCTGCTTAATCATGACCCCATTACATATGCAGAGCAGTAATATCCGGTTGATAATTGATGAAACGTAGTATTAATGCATTTCAATGATCTGATGTTGCCCATAAGTACTCTTGAGTTGAGCGTTTCATGGGCTTTTCAAATGATATTCAATCTCATCGCTGAATCATATCTACCACGCGAATCCAAATTGTCAATGTGAGGTCAAGCAGTTGCAAAGTGGTTAATTATGGATCAGAGGATATATCCTCTATCAAGGTTGGATATTGAAAAATATAAAAGAAAAAATTGCACGTAAACTGGCAGGAATATCCAATGTATTCGATCGATCAATTGTAAAAGGTTTATTCTGTGCAATATCAAACTATATCGAATGGATCCATCAACTTGAATATTCCGACTAGTGAATTAATTTACATTCGTGAACAACCTTCAGGTATTTAATTTGCAGTGTGCAACTACATCCAACTATTCAATACCCACGAGTTTTTGAAATGAAAACTTAATAAAGTCGTTTTATCAGTACGAGATAAAATCAGAAATAAATTATCGAAAATAATCACTAGCTACTTTGATTATTTTTTTATAAAACAATTACAACTTTGAAACATTGCAAAATAACATTTTGAACAGTACTAAAAAAGAAAATAAAATGTTATTTAACATTGTAGTTAGAATTGAAAATAAGAGGACGCCGAATCGAGGCTGCCAGAATTCCTAGCGAGATTGCCAAGTCTGGAAACCTAAAATGATGCTCACTGTGTGAATTGTGAACGCCCATTTAGATTTTTACTGAGAAGAGCTCTTTTCTCGCAGTTTTCCATCCCCGATTCACATATACATAAATTTAAAATTGCAAATAGGAGTGAAAGGAGGAGGAAAAAAAAATGAAACTATATTCATTAATTTGAATAAAACATTCATATTTGTTATTCCATTGAAAAAAAAGAATTTATATATATTCAATTAAATTCATTAAAACTATACACGATCTCTCGTCGTGCATGAATTGAAGCGAATTTTCCGAGTTGTCCGAGACGAGTATATGGATAGAAGTATGGTTGAGAACATAAGAGGAAAATGTTGATGGGGGTGAAAAGCGCCATACGACTAAAGCACAGGCCACGCAAACATCCTGTGCTTGATGTTGCTCACAAGCTCGTCGACCAACTCGTCAACTTTGTGTCAACATTCGAAGTACCGTCGTCAACTCGATGCTTTTCCACTTCTCTATCACATAGATGCATCCATACACACTCACGTACATATAGGCTTCGAGTTTCTATGTCATCCAACAAAGAGAAAATAACGCACACATTGACTGTTACTGCACAACTTTTCCAGCATTTCGATCAATCGAATTTTTTTCTTTCCTATCTCATCATCAAATTCTTCACTGAAGTTAATAAACGAAGTCTATGTATAACTAAAATATTTTTCTTTTCCAAGTATAATCGAAGCTACTCAAGTCACTCTTTCTTTACTCAATCTCATCATACATACGAGCGCTGTTTATCATAAATAATAAATCGGCATTCATTCTCATACTCGTCATATTAAATATTCCACACTTATTTTCATTTATTCATTCTTGCTTTTGGGTAATTTCCTTTGTTCACTTTTCTAAAATAATATGGACCTGCGTTCTTCACATTTTATAGCTTTGTTTCTTTGTAATATCATATCAATCATTCCAACTTGAGTCCTACAAATATAACCAATATAATTTTCAAGAAACAAATTTTTAACGACAAATCCCATTGTAAAAAGTTGAATCTCATAATTATAAAATCAAATAATCAACTTGTTCTCAATTTCCTATTTTCAGTGGTATCGACATGTCAAACGACCATGTTTTTCATGGCTTCTTATTTCTACTACAAATAAAAATAAATCCGAATAATATAATCGACAGCTTCAGTCAGTATCTTAAAAAATTGAGAACTGCATGAAAGCTCAACTCCACCTCAAAATCCGATTTAATAATCTCAGAAATCAATAAAGAACATACTGAAAGAAACTGAGCTGTAATCCATTTCATCCTCGACAAGAAAAATGGAAACAGAATTCATGATAACATATCAGAGAAAGCCGTTCTTGAAAATAACATCTTTAATTCAAAGCTAAACTGATCGATAAATATAATTAAATTAATCCAACACATCCAAGATGCCTTCAAGACTATTTTTCAATCAGAATTGAATTGGCAACAATCATCTGTAAAGTATTTATCTCTTCACTATTTCTAGATTCATCTGAATACTTTCAACATAAATAGCTGACTGTTAAGAATGGGATTATATTTCAAAATTAACATACAGTAGAAACCTCTCACTCCATTTGCACATACGTGTGCGTGTCCGTCCCGATTCTACGTTTCGCGGCGTGCTAATTACACCCAGCGCCACCTCGTTTTAATTCCATTACGTACTGCGTCGTGTAGATGCAAATTTCGCTGGCACCCCTGAACCACCTCCATCACCACCACCACAACCACTTTCAAACCCCCTACTGCTTATATTCCACACCATATCCACAGTACTCACCATCCTTCTTCACTTCCTCGAGCTCTGACTACTCTCTATACCTTACAGCCATGAAACTTTCTGAATTATCTTGTAACACCACCCACACACCAACATCTATACACTATATATATATATGGTATATTCTGAAACTGAAGATACAGTACGTGAAACCGCGTGTTGGCACGAGTGTAAACTCGGTCTCACTAACATCACTAGTACAACTACAGAATTACCATTTAGTCTTCAAACTACTTAAGATGCATAACCAAGTCTTAATTCTTTAAAATCCAACTTGGAAATTTATCAAGTAACCCATGTTAAATGTACAAAATGTTTAAATAATTCACAAGTTACATCATCAACATCGAAATAGTGAAACTTCCTCACTGTCAACGCTTGAAACTTAGTCTTCAAGTCAAGTTTATATTGGAGAGGTTGACTAGAACTTTAATATTAAGCTGGAGTATGAGAAGCGAGCATTCATGATGAACCATAACTGCAAATATCTTAGAAGCATGAACATACATATTGTGTATAAGTAGAACTAAAAGATCACATGCGTTGGATAATTTACATCCGAGAAACCGAAGATGTATGAATTTTTGTTTGTTCCAGTCATAATGTTTTAGGTATGGGCATTATCAGTTGATCAGTCGAATGAGCATTGTAGCTCTTATTTACTATGATCCATCATGATTCCTCTCTGAAGTATTTTGATATCTCATGAACTACAAATATGTTTGATGAGAAATTGAAGGAAGAATATGCACATGATGAAACCTTTTCATATTCACTTGAATAACAAATAAAATTTATTCTTTTTTGGAACTTGAGGAAAGTATCAGAAATGCTCTTACTAGATCTCCAAGTCGGAATCCTCTTTTAATATTTTTCCTCGAGTTTGAAATCGAATTATGAAGACAATAAGAATATTTCAGAAATCAGTTTATACTATGTCTCAAGATCTGTTTCATCGTTCCAACTATTTCCTCTATACTAAGCTCTCTTTCTACACATCCACAACAGAAATTTATCAAACCTCTTGAAAATTCCAATAACAGAGCAGTTTGCTGCCTCTAACCTCATAATTCTCGTCACAAAATAAGCACCAATCCACCAAAACACTTCCAATCTGTCATAGACATTGCAAAGCATTGTTTTCTCGAATGTTTATTCAACAATTCATGTGACATCGTCTCACACATCTACTCAACAACTGTTACCATCTTGAAACGAAGCAAATCCCTTTCCTAGCTGTAATTACAGTAGATACTGTCTAACACGACAAGGCATGACGTGTTAGCGTGACAATCTACTACCACAACTATAGTAAGCGCGTTGTCTCTAACCTCTAGTCCCCTTGGGTTGTCATTTGCTTTCATCCCTTTGCCATCTCCGTGCTTGTCCTCGTAACGTAACCCTCCACCTATAGTTACGATACGTTAATATCCCTGGGGCAGTCTATCGCCATCAACAGTTCAGTTTGAGCATATCGACGTTACCTGGTGGAAACCATGGTCTTTATAACAATCAAGGTACACTTACCAGTGTGATGACTGGCTCTGCTCCAATACTACGATCACAATATGCAATCACCCCTGTGTGTATATAGTTTACCAATATATTTCACTATAGCGGAGTAAACACGCACGTGTGCATACCATCCAACCATTTCGTTGTCCCTATATCGAAGAGGCATTATCACTATAGGGCATGAAGCAAGTTTAATGCAACAACTGGAGGGTGTACGATAGAGTGAAGGGGTCTAACGCATGCAACACAGTAACTCTATACACTACAAACTGCATTGCCCCTGAAAACGGAGTAAATAAGGGTGAGAGTGAGTAAGTGAATGAGTGAAGGGTTGGTATATACTCTGGGATGAAAAGCATCAAGGGACCACCTGCTAAACATATTAGCATTAAGCTCTCGTTGCTTCCTTCTTACCGTACTTCAACCTGCAACTACCAATGTAAATATTTCCTGGGAAACAGAGTGTTGTTCGCAAACGATGGCACAATGTCATTTTCATAAACAGGTATGATGAAAATGTAAGTCTAGTAATAACCATAACTGAAAATGTACTAGTATGGATTATGAATATGAGAAAGACAGGTGTGAAGTTAAACTTGGGCATATGCTCGTGTATATCCTCTTTTATTCCATTTTCTTTTTTTTTTCTTTTCTTTGCCAAGTTGAAGTAATGAATTGGATTATGGGAGTTTTATGGTTATTTTTCAGACTCGTTGGAATAGGGATTCTCGAGATTTCTGGAGATTAGTGCTACAAAAAAGAGTTTTACTGATCATATACTTTCAGGATTGTCATTATCAAAATTGAAATAGGACGGAATTAGGACCGTAATGAGATGTGAAAGTTTTGTTAATCGTATTTGTAGAGGGATGTCACTGTGAATGGTGGTATTAACTTTTTCAGAAAATTCACCCACAAAAATTAGAAGAGTTGACTGACAAATGAAATAATTCCAAGAGTAGTTGTAAGTTTAGAAAGCCATTAAAAATTGTCCAATTATCAATGATGATATCTTTTTCTTTCTCTTTCTACCCTTTTGCTAGTTCCATCAGAGCTTTTTTATTATAAGCCATATAATCACTTCGAGTTATGCATGAATTTTTCATGTAAACACTCTCAACTTGCGTTAATAAATAATACAGCAATCCCCAACTAATTAAAATATCAAACCATTCTCGAAGAAATGAAGATGGTGTAATAATGATCATTCAGATAAAGATGAAAACAGTTGAATAACCTCCAATTTTCTGCTCCAGTTTTCACGAATAAAAAATACACTCCACGTGGAATATACGAGGGAATGTTCTAACGAAAACGAATGAACACTTCTCTTCTCTGTTTTCTTTCAATTTTTTCTACACCCTTTTTCTCTTCTTCCTTTTTTTTTTCTTTTTTGCTTTTTCTTCTTTTTTTGTAGACACAAACGAGTGTCGATCGTTTGAGTGGAGAGAGGTGCTCGACTCTCTTGCTTATACAATCGTTCAAAGGGTTGCGCGTACTCACTCCTGTGCTATTTCTCGCTCGGCTCGTTGGCTATGCAGACGGATATACAACAGGGAATCGTATGAGAAAACGAGAACAAGCCAAAGTGTATGGAAAAAACGAGTTGAGGAGATACAAAAAGGTATGTAGTGAGAAAGAGAGAGGAGAAGAAGAGAGTACAGAGCAAACACAGAGGAAGAAGCTGTGCGAGAGAAGCACAAGAGTCCTGGTAGGGCATTCGGTTGAATACACAAGCATCGAAGAGAGAGAAAAAGAAAAGAGGAAGTTGGAGTTATACATGACTTGAACGGGGAACGGAGGGGGTTTGTCACCGAGTACTTACGAGCACAGTGTTACCGCCGCGTCACGTCGACAACAGAGAATGCAATTTCGCGAATTCGTAAGCAACGAGGCGCGGGACTCTCTCGTTTTGTATGCACTTTATGCATTGGGGTGCACATAATCCATGTGACGAGTAGCAACTGACAACATACCGTTTTCGATACCATACTATATGCGATTGTTTCACTGGAATAATTTAGTGTGTTTGTCGCTACGTAGGAATTTATTTGAATGATTTTGAAATTTACGATAAAATATGTTTATCGATTATTCCGGCTATCGATTTTGTAACTTTAAAACATTTATGTTATTTCAAAATTTTTTGCAACAGTGTTAAAAGCAAAATAACACAATGCTGACGTAGAATTTCATTTTTTTGAATAAAAATATAACTTCAAAATAGAAACATGTTGAGGCTTCCCTTCTTTTTTTTTTTCCATTCTTTTTTTTTTCAGTGTTCATTCGATAAATTGGAACAATTGGTCATCAAAACTTTCCGAAAAAAATCAGCAAGTACGTGTGAATGCCTACACAGAACTGATCATCAAAATTTGGCTTGTGACATTGTTGACATTGTCAATATACGGGATGAACTGCAAACACCGCGTTTTCCTATTTTTCTTATACTCTTGTTCACTGCGCCAAATAATATTTTATTTTACTATACCGAGTTGGAGTATAAAGGCCCGCATCGCACTTTAACAAGCAGATAAAACTACAAAACATGGCCACCGGATTGTTTTTCTGTTCCACAATTGTTTATTCGTTCACCACTTGATATTCTATCATCAAATGGAATCAATGAAAATGATGAATATTTGAAAAAAAATGTCTTTCAAATATGAATGTTGATCCCCGTTTGCTACTGCACTTAAACCAATTGCCCGCAAAATGTCGGGTGATATCACCTAAATAATAAATATCCAATCTGTCTAAATAAATTATTATCGCGACTGTTCCAAAAGACAAAATTTGTTAGATTGCAGACATTTCAATGCGATAATGGGTTACATTAAATACGCAAAGATGTAATTGAAAATATTGTAGAACAATTAATTTTACATTATATTAAATCCCTTCGTTCGGCGCACTGGAAATCTTCCCGACTCTAATAACTATTTAATCATCTTAATGAGGGCGATAGAAAAAGAAAAACAATGAGAATTTTACAACAGCAGACATTCCATGTCCAAAGCTAATAACGTTCGTGCTATGGGTCTCGATGATAGATCGTTAAAGATTTCATTCATTTCTCATACATCGATTCTCGGTCACATCGAGCGCATTTAACCCTGCAACTATGCACGGCCGATTGGTCAGCGGTTTGAAAATCGTTCGCGAAACAGAGAGAGTCAAAGAGTGGATGGAGAGTAGAGAGCGATACTCATCGAGGCGAATGGCGACCACTCGAAATATGATGGAGTGAGTAGGAGTTTCGATGCTCTTATTTTAATTCCCAATATCCACTAGAGGGGAATGGAGTCTGAGAGAGAAACACATACATATATAGAAATATATGTATATAGATAGAGGGAGTGATGAAGTTATGGTAGCGTGTGTTCACGGATCGGCAATTCCCATCGTGAAATCATCATTGCGTATCGATGGTTGAGTAATCGGCTTTGATGCGAATCAAAGCAAAAAAAAAAATGAATGAAATCGCAACTGATATTGATATATGCATTTATATCATTTTATCCTCTTTGCCAACAATTTCATAATATTTATTGCCGTTCAAATATTTTTATTTAGTCTAGGGTGAATTCATATAAAATTGACGCTTTACAACGACTGTGGTGTAGTGACGTGGAAATAAAAATTATAATCCGTTTACTGCAGACTCATTTTTATTATTTTCCAGTCATTTATCACATTGTAAGGAAGGAAAGTCTATTGTATCAATGAATTGACTTTGATGGTGATCTATTACGCAAAAATATTTTTATCCCAAGACAAAATTTGCAAAGTGGAATAATACCAAAAGATTCGAACGAGCAAAGTTTATTTTTTTTTTAAAGCAAATGATTAGACTAAGTGCTGTATATTTCATAATGGAGATTTATTCCTTCATGCGAGATAGCCATGAGCTTTAATGGGATAGAAATAACATTGACACACTCGGAACTTCTCATTTATTATACAAAGTCGAATTGTGTTCACTGCAGAGATTTATTTAATATGTTTGATTTACTCAATGGAAATTTCAATACTTCTATTCGAGAATGATACTGAGAATATCTCAATGGGTTAATTCAATATGGAGAATTATTGAAGAATATACGTTGCCTATTGAAAATAATTGAAGCGAAAAATATATCACTGAGCATTTTATTTAGGATAGTAACAAAGTCATTTGTACGTGAGCTTGTGATATTTTCTTGAATTTATGTATGCAACGATTTGCTTGATGAGATTTTTTTTCTTTCGCAAAAGCTTGAGAGTTGCAAGTTGTTATTTTTTTCATGTCAAGCAGATTCCATGAATGTAATTGTAGTTAGTAGGTCATGTGTGCACATCCATTCCTTTTTTTTTATCTACTCAAATTGAATCTCAGATTTATTTTTAATATCCATAAACAAAATATTGATAGGCATTTCATATTGTAGATTATCTTGAAGATGAAATGAAGAATCTACGTGAAATCATTAATGTTTCAAGGAGCATTAAAAAAAAATCTATTTAGAATATGAAATGATGAATCATAATCTCAGTACAATTTATAATGAGTTTGCAACTTATTATAAATCATATTGATACTACTGTGCTATTTCTATTACATAAATATATAATTCTGATATGATTACATAGAAAAATGTCATACAAAGATGTGACATTTCCGAATTTGTGATTTATCACTATGAACATAGTGAAGTTCTCAACTAATTTCGACAGATTCGTGCAGTGAATTTCCATCCCAGTCAGAACGCATTATTTCTCACAAATTGTTTGGTATTTCAAAATTCACGTATCTTAAAATTCAAATGCACCCGACAAGCGACACAGTGTTGAACATATTGTGTTGGCAATTTCATAATATAGAGTTTCAAAATAATCTTCAAAAATAAAGATTATTCCGACCGTATTTTGTGCGCTCGAGTACTGAAGAAAATCATCCGCTCAAAGTGAAGAAACTTTGACACTGCTGTCACCAACAAAACTTGCGAACATCTAACTTAGATGTCTTAAGTTACCAAACAGGACTTTGAGATCATTAAATATATGTTTACAAGTATAATTCATTGTCCAATAATTGAATAGAATGGCATTAAAGTCAGTAAATTAAACTCTTAGATATTTCTACTACCAAATCTGATATTTTGTATTCAATATTTCAAAATGTGATTTTTTTTCGCCATTAAATCAATTCTCTCTTTGTATTCGTGAAATATCTCAGTCATAATTTTAAATATGAGACACAATGTTGTAAGTGAATTTTTACTACGCTTCCTTTTTTCCATAATTCTATACCAATACAAATGCAAAAGATCTAGGCTAATGATTGTGAATAAGTTAATGCAGAAATTCTGAAAGCCGATCGATATTGACTAAACTTTTATTTCTTCTTTTTTTCTTCCATTTTGCACAAGTCATATAATTCCAACGACGGTATTATCGTCGGTTCGACTGCAGGAGCGGTCACGGAGAGGCTCGAAGAAAGGTAAAATTATATCTATCCAGATACATGAGTGAAGGAAAAAAATTTGTTTAAGAACTAAAAAAAGAACTGGGCGGAAGTGAAAAAAAAAAATGGAAAAAACGTAATATAAAAGACGACTCTGCAGGAGCTTTGAAAAGTTTCCGCGCAGGAACTGCGTTATTAGTTAGTTACTCGATCATCGTGCTAACTCGGCAATCTCTTCGCGTCGTGAAAATAACCCTCTTTCTACCCCATATTCAACCACTGACTATACCGCATTTTTTTCCAAGCCACTATACTCCTATGGACAGATTTTTTTTTCCCCTCTTCTCAGTTCCTGTTTTTTTTTCTTTTTATTTTTTTTCTATAACCTCATATTGGTTGGATGATATAATCTCGCTGCGTCCGAGGATCGTAACCGATTCTTAGCAATAAACGCGATCCACAAAGAGAAAAAGAAAAGTCGAGAGCGCAGCGGAAAGAGTCAGCCGAGATAGATGCAGCATTGAAAACGAAAGAGGCAAAAGGAAAGTGAGTACTGGAATTTAATCGAAATTTTTCCACGAGTTTTCATAGTATAGATATTCATCTAACTTGTTCAGATATGAGCAATGATTATTTTTTTTTTATTTTCTTCATCTCTTATCGTGAATATTTGCGGATAATGAGGATTATATTAATAATTAAATTAATCATCACTAACATACGAATGTGATGATATAAATAAAAAAATATGTTGGTGAAAATATATAGATTTGGATAAAAGCTTGGGATGTAATAATTAAGATAAGACATTCTAAGAAATCATTCCTCCTTCGTATTTTAGTCACTGGTCTTCATTAACTGTATTTTATGATCATTAAAATAAGACTTTATGTGATTATTTCTTCAAATACATTCGTTTTTGTTATATTCCCAATGTTTCATGAATTTATCGTCTATGACTTTTCAGATTGAATATTAAAAGTCGCAGAACATTTGTTTGATATGAAGAGTTTTGCTTGTTAAAGAAGTTTTCAATAACGAATGTTGATTCAGTCGCTATCGATAAAATCAGAGAATATTTTACCATAATAACGATTTTATTCAACTTCGTTATTTTTCTCTTTTTTGTTAAAACTCGAACAGAGTTCAATTTCTGCCATTTTTTTTGTGGCAATGGGATCTCTACGTCGCGATGAAAGATTATTCGAATTATTTTCATATATATTCACACACTGAATATTCAAGCATTTCAAAATGTATAAACTACATTAAAACCATTTTAATTGTATGAAAATTCCGCTGAACGTTGAATTTAATCACTTGCATGCATAGAAAAAAAGGGGAGGCGTTTATTTTTTAGTATATAATTATTTGAAATCCACAATGTACTCCAAATTGCAACAGAAAAAATGAATATAATAATTATTTTCATTGTTATTGTTATTGCTGTGGGACTGATCATTTTTTTTTATCCCACCATTCAATTCATGACGTAAATAAATGTTAATTGAATATTTTAAAGCATAATCACTATTGCAAAATGAAGACAGGGAAATGTTGGAAAATAATAAAATAGGAATTTAAATGAAAATGGAAAATTTTGCATGTTTGTACTTATGAATAAAATGAAAAAACGAGAATGAATTTAAATTCACAATGAAAATTGAATTGAATGTTGCAATAATGAAGTGACAACACCAAATGCATATAGGACTACATAATCATTCAGTAAGCAATCAATGCCAAACTAAACTATGCATATGCGAATGCAAAATTTGTCGATAACTCACTCTATATTCATTTCTCACCTCATTTTTATTTCTTTCAGAATTTTTATTTCACACTAAAAATGAATACGTAATGATCAACGAATACAACAGTGGAAAAAAAAAAAGAAAAATTACAAAAAGAAGAATTAAACGACATAAATGAGTGTAGAGAAAAAAAAAAATAACATGAAATGAAATAAAATGAATAAATAAAATGAAACTACATGTGCACGCATGGATTCGCTTAATGGACAATCAACGGTGGGTGAAGGTATATATGAAAGGGGAGATTGGAAATAACTACATATACACGTGGCTGTTTCGAGTGTGAACGATTAACGTTTGTGTGTTCCCTGAATCGACGAACGCCAACTGCCAATACAATGTGACCAAAAAAAAATTAGAGAAAAAGAAAAATATTCTTTGGCTATTTTAATCACAACCAACCGATGTGCCAAAATTTTGTATGTTTACACAATTGGATTTGGTTATGTGATCACCATCTATAGACTGTCCTTGTTTTACAATTTCCAGATTTTACCATCAACAATAAAATAATCCAATCTAGATTAAATTTATTCAAATAGAAAAAATGCTCAAGTGGATTTACAAATATAAACCATGAGCAAAATGAAATAGTATTCAGTCAAAATTAAATTTTAATTCAAATGACTAATTCACGAATCTCATTCAATTTTAGTGATGATTCTCATTGACAATATATATTTATAATTTTAATTTAAATTTTGTTACAAATAGTTCACCAGATATGAATTTATAAAATTTACAATTCAAGTTCTTTAAATTGATGTTAAAAACACAAATGAATGTTTATTCGAAATACTCTTTTGCCTCTGATGATTTATTATAAAGGAGCTTTAGAACATATCGAAGATGCATTGCAAGAATGACATCTCATTGACAATACTGATTGCACAGGCACCCTCATAATGCACCCTTATTTCACATACAAACTTTCAGCAATGAGAGTTGCATCATATCACTTGATCCTTTCTCTCTATACAAACTTTCCCTTTGTTCCCAATCAAATTTCATTTGCTCGAAATTTCACACATCTGCTTCACACCGCCACGGGCATGAACAAGTCCCAAGTGTGAGCGTGTGTGTACAAGTATTTTCACACCTTTATCATTATACAATGCAGGTATTTAAGTGGTTCTCATTTCAATCATTTTTGCTTAAAATTTGTCATAGTCTCGAACCTAAATTCAAATATATTTTACATTCTAAAAATTCTTTGCCCAAGTATTTAAATATCTATGCATCTCTTTCACTAAATAATCAGCTTGCGTACAATTTTATTTATGTCTCCCGTAATCTGAGACACTTTCATAATGACTTCCTAGAAAAAATGAGATAGAAATGCATTAATATAAATCTCATCTCTAGTCACGAGAACGTGATACGTAAATCAAATTTTTATCGGTATTAATTCCTCACGGAAATGCCATCTAAATTTCACAGGATATAAGAACCGGAAAGCCCAAAGCTATTCTCTTTTCTCCATCTCTTCTTTCTACTTTACTTTCCTCACTGTCTCGGTATCTCGTTTACTAACATACCCTTTTATTCGATCTCTTTGCGGCCGAGGATATACAACGACATTATTAAACGTGAAGCTACAAAGAAGGCGACGACGTCGGCGACGTTTTTCCTTGTATTTGCCTAACGCACTCGCGTTGCTTTGTCGTTATCGTTCAGCATTGTTATCATCGCTATTATAATCATCGCGTCCCTGCAGCAGTGTATATACAGTAAAGGACTATACATATATTTATACCGAAAAAAAAAAGATCCAACAAAATAAAACGACTGACTATAATATACATACTTCTACATTATGTATATAAAGGGTATATAAAAGTAAAGTAAGAGTCATGGTATTTTGGAACATCCCTTAGGCGATGCTGCTATAAAAATAATACTGATAATATTCGTTCTCTCAGCCTGAAGAAGTTCGGAATTTATCGGATGTTAACTTAGACAACCATTAAACGAAATGATGAGAAAAATATATCTATGAGAATTGTTTTTTTTTTTTTTCCTGGCTTCGTTAAATTTTTTCTTTTTCTTTCTTTCATTTTTCGACTGACTATTTGACTTCATTTCGCGCGTTGGCCATGGCTATGAGAGTTTCAAGCCGCAATAAGGAATTATTCACACTATTTGAATTTGTATTCAGGTCTTGGATATTCAAACTTGTGTGTGAATTATATTATATATATTTATTACATGAAATTATGTTTGCACATGTACAAAGGGAAAAATTCATGGTGTTATAACGAAGATTGTTATTATTAGGGGTTGGTTTATAAAGTCGTCTGGATAGTCTGTTCAACTTTTTATTATTTTGAATAAATTTTAGTTAAATAATTCAGGTGCATTCAGACACTTTGATAACTTTCAATTTATTCCTAGTTATTCATTTCTGTTCGTTACATCATTGTGATTCTGTTGGGTTGCCGTCGCTTGTGATATTTGTGTTGTTATTTCTAGTTTGGTTAAAATAAAAGCAAATAAATTGTGGGCTGGAAAAATTCTTATCAGTAGACTGAGAGAATATTGTAACTTTGTTTCAACACTCGCGATAACAAAGTGAAAATGCGATGAAAATTTCAAATAAATGCAACAAATATTTTACATAAATTCGAAGAAAAATATTAATTGACAACTCAAAATTAACACATTGATTGAAATCATACATAATTACATCTGTTACAGAATAAAAATCAAAAAAGAAGTAACAAAATAACAACAAAGTCCAATACCGACAGGAATAAATAACTCTCAACAATAATATCGATACCTCCATTTGTCCAAACACAAACACACGTTTTTATTCTCATTCTCGTCATCACTGCGACTCAATACTTTGATATGCATATTTATATTTCTTTTTTCATCACATACCTAGCTGTGTTACCTTCATACCACCATGTGTACACTATGACATCGGAATTTCACCGTAATAAAAAAAAATTGGTAGCAAAAAAGGCGGAATAAAAATAGAATATACAGAAAAAAAGTGCATACGTTATACTGCAATAACCATTCGTAGTAGTAGTAGAAGTAGTAGTAGTAGTAGTAGTAGTAGTCGTCGTCGTCAGACTTGTGAAATAGAAGTGAACAAAGAGTTGAAAAGAGAGTATAGAGACAGCAACAAAAAAAAAGGGAATAAAAATAAAAAAAAAAAGAAGCTGTGAAGTACCGTGGCTTTGAGCCGATAGAATGTGAATCGAGCTGTAAACGCCATCACCGCATACTCGTTTCCGGGTTATATAGTATATTTTGATTTTTCTCGATTCCTATATAGTTATATACACTGGGACGATTGCTACCACACCATGTCATTTCTTCCCTTTTATCCAGCGCGTATGTATCAAGCCATTTCGTATTTTTGTATTTGTTATTTATTCTATTTTGTTTTTTGTTTCGTTTTGTTTTCTGTATCTTCACTTCGCTTTCATCGATGAGGTCATCCCACTGCCTTTAACCTCCACCATGAGCCATCTCCGCATTTATTGCACACACCCAAGCCCCGAGCGACGAACTTTAATTAGTCGTCGAGTCATTGACGACAACTGCTATCGCACTCAATTCCCGTTTCTTTCTCTTTCTCTTCACCACACAATTGTGTAATCGTTGTACGAATAGCCAACACTCCAGTCGTTTTTCTCTAATAAATTCTACGTTCGATTCCAATATACCCACAACCTCCGCCACCACCGTCGCCGATCTTTCTTTTAAAATACTTTTTTTTTTCCGTCTCAAACCCAAAGTCGTTCAAAAGTTCAAAATTAATTGGTCGCTCTCTATCCAATACTAAAGTTCTTATTAATTAACTGGTCTCAATTGAAAATGCCCATTCTGTCTAGTTTCTCAATATTTTATTATTATTATTACTATTACTACTATTATTATCGTTATTATTATTTTCTATTCAATCATATTTTTATATGTATAAAGATATCGGGAAAAAATGCGAGAGAATTGAATTTTTTTTAATTGAATTTCCAGGCAGAAATAAATTGAAAAATAAAGAGGACTTGGAAATATTTAAGGTATTATATTATCATGTTTTGTCGTTTGATTATAATTTATTTTCACGCCATTTTATTTATTTATATTCATTTATGTATTTATAACTGGGTGCATCAATATACTTTAATAACGGTCCACTCATCAAAGAAACATTTTACAGCGTGACTTTGGAGCAAAAAAAAACGAGAAGGGAAAGAAATAAATGTACATGAATGGATGAATATAAAAAATCTCACACGATATTTCTCTGCGGTGCGTAAACGCATTTGAAATATATTCATCACGGTCTATCGCTCGCCCATACACTCGCTCACGATACGTTTAAAAAACATCAAACGCACAGCAATACATGCCGGTAGGTACGAATATTTATATGGGAATACGTTCACGTCTATTATCATTAGTTTGATGAGAAAATAAAAAAAAATAAAAAACTGGGGAAAACACACAGCTCTTTGTATGTATGGTAGAGAATTCTCTTATTTTCCTTTGATCGATCCATGTATGCAAGTAATTACATCTGCAGTCATACAAATATGAATGTTTATTCATAAATATTGATATAGAGTAGAGTTTATGCAATAATATCAAAACAGGTTGATTAAATAATTAAATCCGTTGATTATTGCCCTAATAAAACTCAAAACGAATGAAAAAATGATGTGTTGATGATCGAAATCTATGAAAATTGTTATTGATTTTTGTTAATTATTCAAACTGTTAGATAGGGATCAATAATCATCCGATCAATAAAAATAAATATGCATTATTTTCCTCATCCGATTATCTAATAATAACTCTTTCACTTTTCCTCTATTTCAAATTGCTTCGGAGATATCATAGGTCAATCAATGATCAAAATCATTCAAAATGATTATGAATAAAATGAAAGCAATAAAAGCATATTAATGGTTGAAATATACACCACGTATGTACCATAATTCTAATGACTCTCATTATAAGAAACTAAAAGGAATGGAGTAAAAAACAAACAAAAAAATACCAGGATAAAATGCGAAAGGAAAAAAAGTCTATAACTCACATTACATATTTTTGTGTTTCCCGCTGCAAAACACGTTATACACATTTGTGAACATGGATAAGAGTGCAATGCATTAGAGAAAAGGAGAAACACATACCAGTGCTTGTAGAACCATTTTCTTTGTTAGATATACCAAAGCATATATATATATATATATTTATATATTTATATACATCGTATACATACATGAAGCGCACGTGAAAGTGCGCGTGGAAGGCTTTGGTGCGCGTGAAGGTCGATGGATAGAGCGAGGGTAGTTTATAAACAACAATGAGAGACAAGGAAAAAAAAATGAGGGAAAAACCCCGCGTGAAAATGTGTATCTATATACATATATCGTGGAAGGTGCGAGAGCAAAAGCTGGTGGAAATAGAGTATAGAAGCGCATGAAAGCTCTTTCACCTTCCCCTCTATTTCTTTTCTGCGCTTTCATTTCTCGTCGTCCCTCCAAATCTCTTGACATTCTCGCAGACTTTCTCGTTTATTCCCTTTTTCCTTGTCCCCTTGTGCGCACTTTCTTTTGCATTTCACTAGACGCGCGTGTACGTTTGTAAATTACACACAGCAGACTTTAGTTGAGTTTTGGAGTTTTAATTACTCCATAGAGAAGGAGACAGCTAGAGAGTTTGAATAACCCCTTGATATGTCTTTCTACATTTCCTTTCCCCTTACATTTTTTTTTTGTATAGATACATATACGTATATATATATATATATTTCTCTCTCTTTGGTTTTCCATTTTTTTTTAATTCCTATTCCTTTTTTTTGGCTTTTGTGTCATTCCATTTCTGGTTTTATGCGCCTTATGGGCAGCTTTTGCGAGTGGATTTCAATTCTAAGGGAAAGAGAGACTTCCGTCTTTGGTGTGCGGCAGGAAATGTGATCTTGATACTTCCTTTCAGGATTAATTCAGTCTGAAGATTTTCGTCAGATGAATATATATATACATATGTCTACATGAGTTTATTTATATTCATATATTAAATGTACATTGAAATGTAAGACCGGATTACTTTGTCGTAATTCATTATTTGTACCAGCATCATCTTGATTATGTTTGAATTTATATTTGGGATTGAATGGAGATGGTTCTCCGCTTGTCATATTTTATTCTATTATTATGATTTGAATTTATACTGAGCAAATGGTAATCGAACTCTACAGAGCTTTGAGAACTTCGCAATATTTGTGGAAGTTTGCAGGTAGGGAAATGTGTTCAATGAATTTTGAAGAAAAAATGGAGAATAAGGAACAATTGCATGAAGAAATATTGCAAATCTTCTTTTCATTGCGCGAAAAAATTGAAATTCGATAATTGATTGGACGTGTGACATCATCGGAATTCTGAATGGGTTATGTAATAATTTCAAATTTAATTTCGAGAAGAACAAACAAAACTGCCCTTGTGTGTGCACACGCCGTGAGATTTCTCATTAATAGCACACATTGATGATGAAACAGGTATGGAACATTTTGTAGAGATAATCATCATGTGTAATAATCTGTCGGACATACATAATTAATGCGCGCATAGTCGTTCTAAATCTCTCGTCAGTACAATATTCAATGCTTTTCTCTCTCATGATTAAACTATTTTGAATTCCAAAAATCTGTGTATTCATATTCATAACGAACAACTCTTGTAGTAATATCCATGAAAATGAAATGAGTTTCGAGTAGTTTTATCGCCAATTCCAATTTCGCTATTCCAAATCCTTAAAATCCGATTGCGGATTCATTTATGACCTAAAACCCCATTCAGAACTCCATAGATTACAGAAATTCCGTCACTCGTATACATGAATAGGATTCAACAATATTTGTAATTTCAAGTACTGTGGTTTTGTAGTGGATTTTATCCCAGTGAGTTGGACCACTTCAATGATATTCAAAAGTTGCCAGCATTACCAATTTAGTTGATTTATCAATAAAAATTCATTCACTGAATAAAAACAAAATTTATAGATGTCAAAATAGCAGTGGGAAATAGAAGGTGACCGGATGTTTCAATGCGGAATTTTATGTCTCCAGCAGAACAAGACCGAGAGAAAATGAGTTGAACGCGAAGTTGTCACTATGAAATCGTTAAAACTTTTTTATGGGTAAACGCGTGTGCACCTTGCCGGAATATACCACATTTATATAGTGACGTGTGCAAAAAAAATATGCATCTCGTGTCAGACCCTGCATACATAAAAATACATCCAGACGATAAGACGAGTTTCAAGCATAAATAGGTACATATAATATAGGGTGAGCTACGGCGAATGAAGCAGCTGGTGAAAAATAAAAAAATATGTATAAAAAAAAAATGGGCAAGAGCAGCAGACAAATTTTTTCAACATATATAGACCATTCATCTACACTTCGCAACTTGCAATATTTATTTTTTTTTTATATCCGCACAATAAATTTATGCGTTTGGATTCATATATGTTTACATGCGTGTGGTGGATGGTGGTGAAGTTGGGTAGAATCTCCTGTGGCACTTGTATTCTATTTCTTTACAGCAAAACCGGCGTATGTGTATTTTGTTTGCAACACGTAACCGTTATGTACACACTCAAACGCGTCCGTCATATATTTCCCCAGTGAAAAGAGAGTGAGTCGTTTTTAAAAATTTCATACGCAGAAAACGTTCCCCCGAGTGAAACTCAACTAAACAAAACCTCATGACTTTTTTTTTTGCTTTTTTTTCCCCCATCTGACTTTTTTCCTTTCATTATTTAATAACTTTCTTCTACAGTGTATTTGTTTCCACTCTGTATATTTGGACCCACTTTGCCTCATGGGTATATATTCAATAAATTTGTGTTCGTATATGAGTTAGAAAAAATGAATAGTCCAATAACGAAATTGCTCATTTTTTTCTCTTGTTCTTGTTACTGTTAAAAATTTTGTTCATTGTTTTTTTTTCATTTTGCGTTCATGTTTTTGAGATGGGGATTTTTTTGGGGTCAAGAGTTGAGTGGAGAGAATAATAAAAAAGTTTCAAATAAAAAATGTTGAAAGTATGTTTCTGGGAAATGTTGGAAAATAGTATGAAGTGGAGGCCGACATTTTATGAGAGTGGAATGGAGTACTGGATAGGATAAAGTATAGTAAGAGAGACAGAAGGATTGTGGACCAACGTAATGTAACGATATATATACGTATGTATATGGATAGAATAAATATTTACACGCTCACTTGTCATGTGCAGAACAAGAGCTCGGGTCTCGTCTTGTATGCATGTGTACCATGTGTGTAGTTGCTACTCTTGCAGTCTATCTCAGAATGCAAGCCAGTTTCATGTTGTTGCCGCAAATGAAAAAAAAATATTGAAATTGACATGGAAGACAAATTGAAAAAGAAAAAAGCAATGAAGTAAAGCAGTCCACAGGAAATCCGTAAAACCTGACTTCACGTGATATCTTTTATGACCTCTATGGTACTCTATTTATATTAAATTACAATTTGTCTTCTTCATTTCTATGTTATTACAGAATTGTGCCAAGTATTTTGTTATAGTCAATTCTTCCAGTTTAGGAAATTACTAAACTATTAACTGTATGGATGTTTTTCACATAAAAGTTCTACCACTTGTTGTAAAAATGTTTAAATTTCTATTTCCAAGATATTCCAATTAGGGTTCGTGTTCATCACGACCTCAGAACGTGCCTGCATTCAATACAACAATTGCCCTTCAACAGAGCAAGCGAAAAAAAAAAATGATATGAATACATCTACATGTATTTTTTTTCTACAAATTTCACCATTAAATTTCACTGTTGCAATAGAAAGAAGAAAAAGTGCAACGCATTAAATTCACATGAATACAATAAGTGGTATATATAGACTCAATCGCGATCCATTATACTCGTCAAATCACGAGAAAGCACAAAGCTCAAAAGAGCAAAAGCCAAGAGAAAGAACGAGAGAAGTGAAGAGGTGAGCTAGGAAAAAATATACTGAAAAAAAAAACGAAAGATATGGAGATTAAAATAAAAATAAAAAGGCTATTGAAGCAAAAGGAAAGAAAGAAAAATAAATAAAAAGAAATGTATATGTGAAAGAAAAGCACATAACGTACATAAAAGGGTAATGTAAAATGAGAATAAAATACGGAGAAAAATGCGTTTATATATATAGGGTATTTGCCAGAGCTGCAGTTGCATCGTGAGGCCGAAGAGGGTTTGAGAAATTCAAGCAAAGAAACCGATGCGAATCCAGAAAACTCGCCGTTGGGTCACGCGCTTCCGGTTAATATATATACTGTTTTCTATATATTAAATATACATGGGAAACGTGTGCACACAAACCGTGGAATTGATATTTGAGGAGGAAATAAATCACCATATATTTTATATTGTATACGAAAATGAGAGAAATAAAAGACATTATAACTGGACCACTTGCAGTTGAAATATAAATACAGACGACGGATAAAATAGAGAATTATTTTATGTTTTGTTTTTTTTTAAGGGCTAATTAATTAATTAGGAGTACAATTAATTTGGTTATTCTACTCTCTGAAAATTCTTTTTTGTTACATTGTGCACCTGAAACTCGGCCAAGTCCCCGAGTTTTTCCAACTTACTTTTCTCTTTGTCCACTTGTTGATCTACCTGACAAAGAAATGCTTTTGCTCTCGTGTACCAGTACATAAAATGATATTTTTCTCAATTTTATGCTGTTTGAATTGATAATGAAACATTAAAAAATATAAAGTGGATGAGACTTCATAATTAAAAGTGAGAAAAAAGGAAAATTGTTGTGTATCTTTCAATACAATTTTTCTGCGAGTTTACTCAAGTTTATCTTTTCTTTTTCTTTTCCCCCTCATATTCTACTTTTTTATTTTCAAAAAAAAAAACTGCAGAAGTGAATGTTAAAACTTACTTTCAGTCTCGCATGATTTTTCGCGTGAGATTTGCGTGTGCGACGAGAGAAAAAAAAATACACGAAAAAGGAAGAAGAAGAAAATGAAAGAGGAGAGAAAGGGAGAGGAAAAAAAAATTCCTCCCAACGATTCGAATCGTGAAACTCGACACGCTCTTATACACTTCGCAAGGGTCGAGCGCAATGACGTTTGGAGGGTGTCACGTGTTATACAACAACACGCGGGACAGTGGGGCTGACACGTAAATTACTCATTCCATGAGATGTGGCCTTCTGGAAATTAGTCTGTGCTTCACGCAATAGCGAACTAAATAGACGAGAGAAAAAAAAGAAAAACACAAGAACGAAAGAGGGAATAATTTTTCTACTTCAACTAATACGTGAATAAAATTCCGTCAAACATCAGACCTGTCAAGAGATAAGAGCATGATAAAAAAAGAATGCTGAAAATTAATTTGGCAAGTGGAAAAAAATTGATAAACAATTTTACTGCCTGTTCATTTCCTTTTGTAATGTTGGATTTCACGATATAGATAAATATCACGATGAGAACCCATTCAATTTATTTCTCTCGCAAAATTATGTTATGACATATGTGTTTCTCTTCATCATCATCCGCTGCAATATCATCAAAATTCCCTATTGAAAGGACGAAATCAGTCAAAAAGTTTCGAAAATAAACACGACCAAACTCGCCAAAATTAAAAGCAATATGACGTCCAACGCTCATTAGTTCAATGTATTTCGTTCAACTGTGTGTCCTATCGTAACACGAGACCGATTTACATATTTCCAATATTCAACAAACGTTATTGAATGTTATACAAATTCTATAACAATTACATTTTCATTTCTATAAATCATTGACAAAATAAACCTGACAGAATTTTTCATGCTCCAAAGCATCAAAAGTTAATGTCAGCAATTATTTCTAAACATTTTCCATGTGTATCCAATATTATTGGATTGAATGAAAAATGAATGGGAAACGGAGGAAAAAAAAAAGAAGAAACGATTGGGGTAAAAAATAAATGGGCTGAGTCGGATGATTGTACCAGGCATTTTTATATAAAACCCTTTTACTGTGTGTGTACCTTTTTCATCCATCGGTGTCTGAACGAAAGGGGTGAATTTTTTATCGGTCGACACACGTGTGATTAATCACGAGTTAATTAATGCTCCCTGAGCATATAAAACCACAGAAGGGTAACTTCAACCCTTATTTTCTCAACTTGATACTATACATAAAATAAACAATATATATTTACGTTTATATATACCCGCAAAAATTAAAGAATAATATTTGAGAAAATAAAGCACATCAGTAATTCAAATTTGAAACGTGATGTTTCCATCTATCCTTAGATTCCTAATATACATAAAAAAATTTTTTCTTTACAGTTATTAAATTCAATATGCTTATGCTTCTCTCATATCACCTAACCACCAACATCGACAAACCATAATAAAACAACACAAATCATGAAAAATATGAGAACAAATTGAAAATAAAAATGGAAATAAGAGGAAGAAAGAATTCTAAAAGAGAATAAAATGAACAAAAAGATGCCTCATGCTGTTAGAGAATTGGATTTTATTTTTCTAGAAGGAAACTTATATGACAATAAATTTTTCTGCTCTTGTTACCCATCATTGTTCGCTCTGATATTCACATATTTCAAACAGAATCGATAGAATAAATAGAATGTCTGAATAGAAGTTGACTTGTAAAGAGGCTTGACAAGATGAAGAAGTACACTTATTTATAATTATGTACTCAATATGAATTGAGTATTTGTTCACGATCATTATAAAAACATAAAATTAAAAGAAATAGTTAGTTTACATGAGTCAAACAATAAATTGCCATTTGGATTCGACTTTTACCAGTTTTACCAGACATCACAGTGGTGAATTATGTCATTGATGAATAATAAATAAAGAAATAAACCGAATTCCGCTCGACCCATTGCAATATTTACTGAATTTATTAGTCCCCTCTGGATCACGTTGACCCAGACAAAATTAAGTCATCAATATTGTGAATATCATTTTAAAAGAAAAGTATTCATGAAATAATAACGTCAAATTTTGCATTACAACAGCTTTAAATCTAAAAATGATAAGCAGAAAAATAAAAATTGATGCAATTTTAAATGTCACAAGAGCGAGCATGATGAAAAACATCGTTTCACACGTAAAATAAACAGAACAGAAAAAAAAGGTCAAAAATTCCTTCGCATTTACCTCTTTAAATATTTAATTTTATAAAATAAAATAATTCGCACTCTCGGGAATGAAGATCTGACCTCTCGAGTATCAATTATAATGTCTCATTAAGAATCTACTTCCTCTCCAAACGGAAGCACTAAATACACATCATTTAGATGATTCATACGATAATTATTAGCACGATGAAACAAGAGACTTTATATTAATTGCAAAAATTATTTCCCTTTATTTCTATATTTCAATTTTAATGTTAATTTTCTCTTCGTCACTCTTTCATCGTCTTATCTAAATTCACACCATTATCATTGTATGTCCCACAAATTTTCAACGTTTATATATATGGGCGCAATTTTGGTGAGAAAGGAGAACGCAAAGACCCGGAGAAACATTTAATGTAGGTATATACATAGATGAACAGCGTCTAAACTCCAACCGCCGATGTGTATATACACTAGATGATGTATATGTATACTTATATATATATTTTCCATCTCTTTCATTCTCATTCTATGAATCTCGCAGACGTAACGCCCGTACAGCTTCTCGATATACAACCAGTGGCGGGCTGGATGCGCCGCCGAATAGCATAGAGAGAGGGAGTTGAACACTCGCGTCGCGCGATAACAGTCAGCGAGGTGCAAACTCAACGCGATTTCGAAAGGCCGCCAGTCTGTGTCCGCGCGCCGGCTGAGCATCATTGAGATGCGCTTTTAATGCGGGACTTTGTCATTTTTTATTTTCGTTAATGTCAAACGTAACAGAAGGTAAATTTACCTTTCAATATTCGATATGATTTAATATGGATTAAGATTACGAGAGAAAAATTGAAAGAATGAAAGAGGATTATAAAGTACATGGAATGAAAGAAGAGGATGAAAAAATTTCCGAGTTTTTTTTTGCTGGTTCAACTGTGGAATTGTGCAATGCACAGATTCAATTTATTAAGTGATTTTCAGTGAATATAAAGAGAGAAAAAAATATTACTTCTGATGGAAGATACTTTTTTGTTCTGATTCAAATTATATTTTTGTGGTTTTAGTTTTATATTTAGAAATTAACTTCGATGGACATTCAATATTTTTTGAGTTGTTTTTCGAAACGCGTCATCGATGAGAATGGACTTTTACCATGGAATATACACTTTTGTTTTATTACGAAAAAAAAGGGGGTTCGATATGATAGAATTATTGAATATCGCATTGAGGACGATGAATATATTCGATATTTATGAAGATTCGATATTTATAAATTTTTTCTTCACTGATGTGCTCATTCGTTTCACAATTTGCACGTGACATTCAAGATGTTAAAATCCAAATCGACATAAATTAAACTTTATATTTCAATCAACACCAATTAAGTGTTTTAATTAAAAAATTCCTCATTATTTGAATTGAATTTGCATCTCATCGTTCGAATCAGGAGCATTTTCTATCACACTTGAATTGCCTCAATTAATTCAAATCGAATTAATTTTCTCTTGAGTGTATCTGCAATAGACACTATGAAAAAAAAAAATGATAAAGGCTGAATCTTATCGTCGTGAAAAATAAACAGTGGACACACTGTGCATGTCTAACTTTCGGTATTTTCTTTCATCTAAAATTTTCCCACGAGCATGATTGCACAAAGCGAAGGAAAAATAGCAGTGCATAGTAAAAATTAGTGATGATAATGTAAAAAAAAGAAAGAGAAAGAATATTTACTGTCATTTGTTTCAATTAATTGAGTCATTGCCGAGGGAACGTAAAATGGAACAAATGGAATTTTGCACAGCTGTCCTTCTTCACTATATTTCTTCATTGCTGCATGCAACATTTTTCACTCTTATTTATTTTAATTCATTCAATGTTTTTTTTTTTCCGTTAAAACGTCTATTTATTTTTATCATGTAGAATCTTATTCTTATTATTCAACCAGGCAGCTGTAACACGTTTGTATAGTGCATGCGTGTGCACCTTTTTATTTCTTTGAAGGAACGTGTTTCGCCACAAACACACGCGCATTTCTCCTCAGTTCACTGTCACACAATTAATTGGATTATAATAAATGGCAATAATAAAAAAACCCAAAACTGCGTACGGGATAAAGAAAAAATAACTTAACCCAAATTAAATAAATCGTAAATATTTATTTTATTATCTTACTTCGCCTCAAAGTTTTATTGATCTCACAAATGGTTGGTTATCCTATTGGATGCCAAAAGCATTCAAGATTATCTCGGATGTATAGAGAGAAGAAGAGAGACGGAGAGAGTATAAATGTGAAGGAGACTGAGACAGAGAGGAAGTTTAAGTGGGTAAACGAGGAGATTAGACGGAAGTGGATCGGTTACGTTTATCTGGACATCCTGAGGAGTTGGAAGGTTACATAGAGAAATTGAGGGGGAGTGAGTGAGTGAGTGAGAGAGATTGGATCGCAAACGATGGGAGAGAAGTTGGATGATGGTTTTGAGGCCGAGGGGAATGTGTAGAATGTAAAAATAAAGGAGAAGAGGGGAAAGAAAAAAATAAGAGAAGAATAAAAATAAAATAAAGGAATAAAAAACAGAATCAAGGGTAGTCTTGATCACGTTTGTTCTTATCGCACGATAGGGAACGCGAATAAGGAAGAGAAAAAGCAAATATATAGAGACGTATATATATATATATATATGTATACATATAGGAACCAACTGCGAATATCTTTTCGTTCAGGCCATTAGAGGAAAAAAAAAATTGTTCGTGATAACGTGAAGAAGTAAGATAAAACAAATGAAAAAAGAAAAAGGAAAAACGATCTCCAAGAATACGACAGATGCATACATATATATAGATATATATCTAAGGACACCCCCTGAATCACATTTAGCTGAAGCTCTTTTTCCGTTCGTATTCTTTTGTCAATTGAACGCGCGCGAAATAATAAAAAAATATAAATATAATATCAAAGATGAGAGTATAATGACTAGAAAAATGAAATAAATAAAGTATGAAATGAAGAATGAATAAACGTTGGAATATAAATCAGAGTCAGAGCGTCATTTGATACGATAAATTCTGCGTAATTATCAGATGAACAACCGAGTCGTGTTTGTAATTTGAATAAATGAATATCCATTAGAGAAGTAGAGACAGAAATAGAGCGAAAGATAGAGAACGTAAACGTGTACATAAATCATATTTAATGCCAGTGAAATATTTAATTATTGATGTCAAGTATTTATTGACATTATTTTTTAATAATCTTTCGGCGAGCAATATTTTATGAATAGAAGATAAATTTTATTATCATATTAAACAAAGGAATAAATAGAAAAAGAAAAGATTCAAATATTTTAACGAAGAGTGGAAAAAAGAAAGAAGAAAAATATCTTTATATAATTTTTTAATATCTTTCACAAATTTCCACTACTTCATAATCACGGTAATAATAATCGTTAAAATATCTTTCATTTTATTTTAATCATCAATTAATATTTTTACCACGATATTTTGCTCCTCATTTTCTCTCATATTCTCCTCTACGCTAATTCATTTTGGTTTTCTTTGACCACTTCACTTCTCATTTCATCTCTCTCTCAACTTTATTACACTGCAGTTATTGAGGACAATTATTCGGATAACAAGATCAAGGATTAATTCTCGGGCGATTGGAATAGAACATTGAACGAGAGCCCTTTAGTGTTCGTTATGACGCTAATCAGTTCGCGTTCAACGAGAGATAACGATTATTGCCCTCGTGGGTAACGTTTATTTCTCATGAGTACAATGACGAAAAGGAAATAATAGCAATGACGATGAAGACGACGACGTCCTCGCGTTCAATGTCTTTCACAGTAGGATCGTTAAACGAAAAATGATAGTAAAAATAAAAACGAAAGAGCATAAAAAGAAAAATAATAAAAACTATCCCAAAGTACCAAGTCACAAAAGGACAACTGAGTTGACAATTTTTTTTATCGCAATTTTTTTTTTGGTTTTGTCAGGAAGCATGAACGATTTCATGATTAATGGTTTCGATGAGACAGAGGGGGGATTGAATGCTGAGAAGAATTACACGAGTAGATCACGAGGTAACCATTTACGTTTCTCTAAAGACAGAGAGAAAGAGAGAATAGTAGGAAACACGATGGAACAAGTTTTAGCTGGCTTTACAGAAATTTCAATAATTACGTGGTCTGAAGTTTCCGGTGAGCCGTGAACTTCGACCTCGTCTACTCGACAGCAACATGCGCATATATATATATATATATATACTATTATTACATAGAGGGAGCGGTAGAGAAAGGAGGAAAGAGAGAGTAAAGGATTTGTCGTTGTGTCTTGCTCACTCTCATTCTCACTTAGTGGCATGTCGATGCCCACAGTATTGGATAGAGGATGTATATATGTATTACTACTGTAAACTTTTCTCACTCGGTGGTATGAGACAATTTTAAGGTGATGTGAAATTGCTTGATAATAGACCGTCGGGGTTGAATACAATTCAACACAATTAATTCTCATTAATTCTTAACATTCATTGAATGGGATAAAAAAAATTTTTTTCCTCTTGGAATTAACAAGAAAAAAATAAGAAACGAAATATCAGTCTAGTGGGGTGGGTCTTTTTTTTCCTTAATTGCAGTGTATTTTAATGTGTTCACTACCACTGGATTAATCGAAGTTTTTTTTTTCCGTGAGAATTCAGTATTTAATGGTTAAAATTGGCCGATTAGATCCGAAGATATCTACAATTGAAGTCGGGTGAAAGTAATTTCGATGTGAAACAATTTAAAGGGGATATAATGTAATTCGAATGTTCATTGCATTGCCATAATTTGTATCCCAATATTACTCACAAATTTAACTCGGAAAACACAAGTTGATTATTGTAAAAATCGACTGTTTTTTTTTTTATTCTCTTTATTTAAATTCTCAAGTCAAACTCATTCTGATTTAATGATTGCAGTAAACTGTTTAAGAATTCTATGCGAGAGTCGCGTAAAAGTCTAACGATAAAAACAAAACTCACACGATGGAAATACGAGTTGCGTAATTCGAGAGTATATACAATTTATATATGTATGTATATATGATATGCATTTACTTGCGAGTTCTCGACTGTGACCAAGAAGAGTTTTGCGCGTGTTGAGAGTTGAACTTATAGAAGTTGTGCATTTCAAAGTGTACACTCTACGATGGAGTCCACCGAATACAAATTAGTCTTACAGTATTAGAGTACTACAGAGAATATAATAATGATAATAATAATTGAAATAATAATAAAAGAAAAGGATGATGAAGAAGGAATTATATATCTATATTCAACATGACTACTTCACATACAGTTCTACATCCACTTTTTCTCTATCGTCGTCTTTTTAAATGTAATCACATGAATTTTTATTCGTTTCAGCGTGTACTTTTTCATATGCAAAAGCAAGAGGAATTGCTTTTATATAAAATCTCCACTGAATTTTGTACACCGAGAGCACCGGAATTCATAATCCAACAGAAGAATAGAAAATGTTATAATCAAATAGATGAAATAAACGAGTCTGAAGGAATATTAACAACAGCGATAATAATGATGAATATAATCTTGAAGAAATCACCGAGGAAATAATAAAGTAGAAATTGAGGAGTGGAAAGAAACAAAACGAGAATAAGAAAGAATTTTTTTTCGATTAAAGTTGTGGCAAGTTTTTTGTTTTTTCTTTCTTTTTTTTTCTCATCTCTTTTCTTTATTTTACTTCAACGACATTTAAATGGAGCCACAAGTTGAAGTTGCTACGAAGCGAAAATGTGAATTGCCTAGCCCGGAATTTTTGCAAACTCGATAAAGAAAAATTGAAAAGTCCCACGTGAATAAGAATAAATAATAAATAGCACGATAATAATATATATTCAATATTGACGTAATTTTCACCCAAGTGATGAGGAGAATGTCAAATTACAAGAAAAATGTGAAATTCATTGTTCGAATGGGATAAAAAAAGAAAGAGATTAATGAATAAATTAAATAAAATAATAAATGAATTTGTCTTCGTCGTCCAAAAGACTAGAAGGAGATTTTTAATTAATTATATAAAACTAAAAGTGAATAAAAACCAAAATAAAAATAAAACATAATAAGGGGAGTGTAAAATGGGAGCAGTGAGGCTTGTCCTTGGTGGTGCAATTCTCGGATTATTCTGGGGTGGATTTCAACGTATAACAGCAACAACATCTGACAACGTCAATGGATTGTGTGAATCATCGCCATGTATTTGTGACGTTCATGGACGACTCACTTGTGATTGCAATAATGAATATCAGGTATGTGATAACAAGAACAAATATTTAAAAGATGAATGAATGAATGAATAATAAAAGAAAAATCCATCTCACTTACATTTCCATTAATAACTTTTCCCACCCCGAAATATAACAAGGATTGGTATAATAAAAAATAAAACACTGACAAGGAGAAAAAAAAATCCGGATGAAATGTATGTGAGTGGAAGTAGAGACAGAAGAAACGAACGAAAAAAAAGGGAAATGTGATGAATTAAAACGTCCGAATGTGGCAAAATTGCCGGGGGTTCAACCCAGTTTTTCCTGACACATGTGTCCATTTTTTCATTTTTTTATTATCCGTTCACAACCACACACATACATACTCATATAGAACCACGCGGCAACATTCACCAACCCCCACAGGGGGGTTGCCCACAGCTTCTATTATTCCCGCACGCTTCTCGTTACTCCCATTTCTATATCATTTGATCTCCGCGGTGCATTCTGCCCCTTGATATAAAAAAAAAACATTCTGTTTTTTTTTGCGGTCTTTTTTTTTGTGATTGCCAATCGGAATTTCAATTGTCTCGCTTGGGATTGTTACTTTTGATAATGGAAAAAAAAAAGCAGAAAACAAAGTGCACCATGTGTTATGTCAAAACAAATTTGTGACACGTAATCAATTAACAATAATTGATGGGCTCCCACTAGATTTAATTGAGAAGTAAAATGATGAAGTACATAACTGAAATTCATCAGGAAAAAAATAGAGAATAAATTTTAGCTGATACTGAGGAAGATTTTTGTTTTGCTATAGTAGATCATGTTATTTTTTTCATTTGAAATTTATCATAAATCATACAACATAAGTATAAATATAAATATATAAACACCTGAGTCATATAAAATGCTCGTGAGTTTGCCATAAATAAATCCTCTACACATAACCCTCAAAGGAAAAAAAAGAAAATATATATAAAAAAGAAGATAAGAAAATGGCACGGAAAATTTATCGCGAGCAATGTTTTTCTCATTTTCAAATAAAAAGAAAAACAGACACTAAATTTTTCGTATGATACAAATAAAAACGAATTAACCAAATAAATATTTGTAATTCAATTGTGATAGAAAATAAATTCAAACAATATTTAATTGCTATTTAACATAAACAACAAGGTAAATTCATTCAAATTTAATTACAACACACTCGATAATTTCTCCAACATTAATAACTAGTATTTAATGCAAATTTGATGTTACTTTTTTTTTCTACCAAAGTCTCGAACACTGCACTACTTCAACAGCAAGTTACGTTACTCCCCTCATTGAAAGGAACACTTATAAAAGCGCCAAGATAAGAGGCCTGTGACTGTATATGAGAACTGATCGTTTATACTTGCCATTGAATTTTTTTTTTTCTTGCCCAGTAGAAATAGAAGGAGGATTTATACGCGCATATATATCTGTATAGTAACGAGGTATATGGAATAGTGAAGCATGATGGCTGGGGCGAAAGCAGAAAAGTCGACGTTCGGTGGTTCCGTGACGGCGGACCGACGCCGTAAAACAACGGCCGTAAAATTCCGCACCCGTGACTGAATAAAGCCATAGAGAATATAGTTATATACAATATATATAAACGCGACACGTCCATTGTTGAAGAATGATCGGGGCACCTGACGCGACGTGCCGAGACTACGTTCATGCATATATTATATTTATATATATTTTTTATTTTTTATATATTTCAACATAAAACAAATGGCCCTTTTTAATTATCGTTCACCATTCATCGTGTTTATTTATTCTTGAAGTTATTAACTGCAATCAACTGCCTCTATATAAACAAATTGTTCCTCGTTTTAATATTAACGTGTACATTGAGAATTTTTTACAACGAAAATTACTGTGGTTATACATCAGTAGCGGATCGTATCAACTGCGTGACGGAAATTAATATAATAATACGAAAAAAAAATCTAGATAGAGTTTATTTTTTGGACGATATATCAGAGAATTTTACGGACATTATTAATAAAAGAACAAATTGATTTATATATTAAGGGACGAAATTCGAGTGAATAACTTCAATGTGGAATTATTATTTCTACTTCTTTACTATGATAAATAGTATGAATATTTCACAATGTGTTTCTACTTTGCCGCAGATGATCTTTTAATACCGTGATTAATAACATTTTTTATATGTACGATAATGATTAATATGACCTCATTGTTTGTTGATAATAAATAATCCTAGCTCGTCAAGAAATGAAATATAAGAAAACGATAAAACAATGAAAACAATTCATCGTAGAATTAATTTAATTTTAGTAAAGAATTTTTGTTATAATTTTTCCTGTGTGGTGAATTTAAAATTCATCATATTTTTTTCATCTGTTGCGGGACAATGTTTAGTCGAATAATAATAAGCAATTTTATAAAACAAATCTTTAGGAAGAAAATCGAAGATTTTTCAGGGCATTGGAAATTTTATTCGCTTCATTTTCTATCTATATATATTTCTTCTGTTTCCTCTCTCGTTCATGGCCCCTTAACTGAACATAAAGAACTAAAAAAAATATGAGAAAAAAGGGAAGAAAGAAGCCTTTAATATATGCGAGCTCGTAAAGCTCGATCGCTGCGAATTCCGCATAATGCGGTTCGTGTTTCACCAACACGCACGGCCAATTTGTCGCTGACGACGAGAGGCTGATCGTGACTTGGAATACATTCTAAGTCAAGTGAAGCCTCATTTTTCTCTCATTTTCACCCACACATACATACACACACTCAATATACATATAAATGCATTCACGTTTCAAAAATCTTCACGTCTATAAATGCTCAAGGCGAAAAAAAAAAAAAATTCCAAAAGGAAGAAAATGATTGAAAACTAATTCGTGATATAAAGTTAAAAAGAAAAATTGCCTGCACTCACATTTTCTCTTCTCTACATTATAATAATATACAAAAGAAAATAATGAAGTTGAAGAAAAAAAAAAAAAATAATAAACAACAGATATATCGTGAACAATAAAATTCAACAGAGTCATTCATGCAAGGTGAATTATTTGCAAGCAACTTTGCAAATGAAATGTCGTAAATAAACAAGCCGACGGGGACATACAACACAAACAACAAAAATCTATTCGACCCTGGCTATATAGAAGTGTATATTATAATGAAACGAAAGAATGGAAAAAGTGTTTGAAGAGAGAAAGGAAAGTGTGTGTATATATGCGCGTGTGTTTAAGTCTGTGTATAGAGGTTTTTATCTGTATTATACTATACGAAGTATACTAGCAATGTTGAGAAAATTGTTTCGCATAAATCCTTTATGGATCGTAAAAGAGCACGTTATACGTTTCTACTCCTGGAATCGACGATTCGTACATCGACAATTCAATTTTTCTTTCTTTTTAATGTGTATACTTTTTTTTTTGTCTTTCAAATTTATCTTTCTCATCTATCATTGATCGTGACAGTTGTTTGACTATTATCGTCATTTATTACCGTGTCGACTATGAAGCCTTTTGAATATTTTTTAATCATCGTTTTGATGTTATTCATTGCATTTCAATTCACAGTTTCATTGTGCTGTTTTTTTTTTTCGTATCCATCTATCTAAAAGCTATTACCAATAAATTTAACAATTCATCTTCTGATAAAAATAATCTTCCACTATATTTCTCTATGAAAATTCATTCAATTTTTCTCGTATCTTTTGTCATATTTGAAACAGAAATGTTTACATACGAACGTCAACTCAATATCCACAATGTAATTTTTTTTTCTTGATTTTTATTCTCAAATGTATACCTAAAGAGTTTTTTTTTCACAGCATGTCTGCGTATGTCTGTATACAGAGTATATGAAAATATATATATATATGAGAATGTTGTAGGCAACTGCCCTGGCAATAATATTCAGATTCGCGACGTGGTGCGCCCACGAAAATTTATTGCACCGTCCGGACGTTGTACGTGCCTCGAGGGGCTTTGGGGCTCCATCGCGTCATCTCACTCTTCCCTTGCCCTCTTCTTACCGCATCACCCACCTATATTCTTAAGCCCTCAACGCAACATATACCTACATATATGAACGTACACACATAACCACCACTGGCATGCTAATAAAAATGTAAACTACCCGGAGGACGTACCCGTACAATGAACTTCGAAAGTTTACCCTGCATAAACTCTTCCATCAATCATAACTTTCCACCTTCTGCCTTTCTATTCCCGTCTTCCACCTTCTTCATCTTCACCTTTAAACCCATCTTTATCTTTCCACTACAATTATATTCCACCAAAAACTATTATTATTCTAAAATCTTAATGCACAAACAAAGATTTTGAAATATCAAGCAAAGACTATTGCATTATCTCGTGTCAAAGATAACAATTATATTCATTGGAATGTAGTCGCATACAGACACACACACTTTGATGTATTTTTATTGGTATTTATCTGAGTGTTTGTATATGAGCATTGAAGATATTTAATGGATGAATCATGAGCGAAAATAATCATCCTATTGCTCGTTCTTATCATCGCATCATCTGACATTTAATAACCTTCACCTCACTCACAATCGAACGATACCCAACGCGTATATAATTAATTATTTCTTGTGCTATTTATAATTTTGAAAATTATCCCCGTCGCATTGTATTGGAATAGAATTCATTTTATGGGTTTAAATTTAGCAGACATGAGACCAGTTTTTTATTATTCTTTCATCTACAATCTATGCATTTATTTCTAAATTCTAAAAATTTGCCAAATTCATATTCATGTTATTTTTGGTATCTCTTGGATATCAATTGTACACTCATAGTTTGTAAGATCTAACAGTACTGATTGATATCAATGTTGTGAACTGATGTTTCCAGATTGAGCACAAACAGTTTCTTTGAGAAATATTAATCTGTTCAAGATTCTCCAGTATCTCATTCGAGTGTAACTTATTTGTTTAAACTCGACTAATCTTGAAAAATAGTATTCAATAATTATTTAAAGACAAACCATATGGTGAAAATGTTTATGATTCTCCGCGCTTTTTTTTTGAATTCGTTAAATATTTATCTGTGGCCAGATGTACTATTTAAGTCATCCACATGGAGCGAATTATTTTGCTCAACTCCTACATATTTGATTTGAATTTTGAACTCGAGTCAACTTGTTATTCTCACTTAAATTTCTTATCTATTACACGTGTTTCATGAAGACACTGTTAATCTCAATATAGTTCAATCTTTTTAATGGAGGATTAGAAGCAAATATTGATTTTCAATATAGCGTTGTCGAAACAGTTTATCTGTATTGTAAAAATAATTTTTAGAATCAATTATTGTCAACTTTCACGAAAATAATTGAATTCCAAATGGTTCAAACTGATCGTGATAAAATCACAATGACAATCCATGAAAATTAAAAATATAATTAGCTGCATGCGTTGAAATAATTTTTTTTCCCGATTCATTTCATCAAACCCATCACGTCAATCACTAAATCCAATCCAGCATGATTGAGCTCAATAACTAAATTGCAAAATTAATTATTCCTTATCTAACACAAATATATACTTCATTTTGCAGGAACTGATCCTGAGTGCGGAAGGTGAACGGAAATTGAGTCCACATACCAGTCGAATAACTATACGAAATTGTTCATCAGTAATCCTAACAAATTCAAGCTTGGCAGCAATGACTGGATTACGATCAGTGGAATTGATTAATATTGTTAATCTAACACTATCCACAAGATCATTTGCTCTATCATCAAAAACATCACGTGCAATTATATCAATACATTCAGCCAGCATTGATATGTTACCAAGTTTCGTTTTTCGTGGTGATATGGAATCAATAAGTTTTGAAGATGTACATATTGGATTAATAAGTGCATTTGCATTTGCTAACTTGGCTGGTACAGATACATTAAGATTAGAAAATTGTCAAATAGACACAATAGAAGAGCAAGCATTTAAAAAATTCGACGTTAATTATTTGCATATAATTGGTGGAGTATTTGGTAATAGTCAAATACCAAGTCGTGCAATGAATGACATTGAAGTATTCACAACATTCCGTTTAGATGGTGTTAAAATAGGAGCAATACGTTCATCAGCATTTGTTATAAAGAAACCTAAGACAGTATCAATACAAAATTGTATTATTGATACGTTGGAGAGTGAAGCATTCGATATAATAACACGTGGTGCTATGTTAATAAGAAATAATCGATTTGATAATGTTGCTGCTGGTGCATTTTTGAGTATTCGTGGTGATTCATCAGATGATCGTTCATCAATTGGATTATCATTACCTGAAGTAACATTCACAAACAATACATTGGACACATTTGAAGAAGGATCAATAATGTTTGATCGCAGTAGTTTTAAACCAATTGTCGATAGTATATTCATAAACCGTACATGTGATTGTGCAATGCTATCAATATGGAAGAATGATATACTAAATTATAGCAATGTTTACACGAGATTCTACACTGGCAATACATTATTATCAATCAACTCACTTGAACCAATTGAAGAGGGAACATTTACATGTGTAAATAATGATAATAGCAATAACATGATAAATTTTCGTGATTTCGAAATACGTAAATGTGAAATGAGTAATTCAACAATAATATGGTTATTAATTATTGTTGGACTTTTGTTAGTTCTAATTATCGGTATTGTCATGATCATTTGGTGCTGCAGGCGACGCCGTGGTCATTGTCAAAAACGATGGATGAGTGTGCCAACAAGTGCGCCTGATGTTGTATCAAAAAAAAATGGTGTAATTGGACGTGATGGATCAAGTAGTAGTGGACCAGTTGACTCTAGAATAACAATGGTTGTGCCTGATGGACGGCTCTATCGTGAAACTGAATTTCATGTTATTGTTGAAAAGGCTGAACCACTTACAACGGAATTGTAACGAGAATTGTCGCGCCCCTCGTCATCCAATTACACAAAATCCAAATATTACAGTCGACGTGATGAGAAAATTATTTGCGATTTTGATGATGATGATGACGATGATGAGGAAGTGCGCGAGTGTCGTGTGTACAAATTGTGAAGTGGACTCATGTATATTGATTAATATTCACATGTGAATTATTCGAGACTGTAACGCACATACACATGTGTGTTTTTGAGTGTAATGACATTGAATGAAATGAATTTTTGTGTGTGGTATGTCATATTGATATTGTTATGAATGAATAATGAAGTAAGAATGAAATCGTGTTCGTCGATTGGTTACATAACGAAATAATGTAAAAAAGAAAACAGAAAATTGTCATGGATTTATAGAATTTGCTTATCATTTTCCTCTAGTACAATTGTCATTGCGGTATTGTCTCTCTACATATCAGAGAGTTTTGTCGATTATATAATAATAATGTATAGATCAAAATAATAGATTAAACTTGAACAGATTGAGATGGCAGATGAGGAAAGAAAATGAATTCTAAATCTT
Source organism: Meteorus colon (assembly GCA_030523085.1). NCBI lineage: Eukaryota > Metazoa > Arthropoda > Insecta > Hymenoptera > Braconidae > Meteorus > Meteorus colon. The sequence continues at coordinate 183,497 of JAPYZH010000098.1, forward strand.
GACGAATTATTTTTTTTGTCTCTTCCATTTTTCTTGTGTAATTAAAATTTAACACCTGACTCTTAAAAAACAGTTCATGTAGGAAGACAAATAACTGAATTAAATTAATGACTGTATTGCAAAGAAAAATGAATAATTGAATTATTTCAACTTCATTGCTGTATATGTATGTATATATTTATATTTGTCTCGATTAATTTAATTTCTATATATCCAGAGGAAAGTGTGTCTTGATCATGTATAACTTTATTAAATATAGTGATAAATGAAACTGTGCCACGCAACGACAAACAAATGAAAAAAAATAACGAGCAGAGTAAACGGCACGACGAGATATGAGAAAAATAGAGAGAGAGTGAACTCGAAAAGAAAAACACGTGAGAAGAAATAATTTCACAAAAATAATTTTTGTAATTCATTAACACTCGACATTGAGAAATGACGAGGGTATGAAATATTAGCAGTTGCAATTATCGCAATATTTCACTTGGGATACTGCGGGAAATTCGGTGAAACTCTGTGCTATCCTCAATACATTCGCATGACCTTGGCCTCAACGAAAATGGGGTCAACATGGCGAAAAGAATAAAAAAACCAACACGATGGGATTGTTATAATGGCTCGACTCGCCCAACAAACGAATCAAGGGCCAATTAGAATCCAACACTACCAAAACGAAATTAATAAATAACAAAGAACAAACAAACAAATATGACGAATGAACAAAAAAAAAAGTCATTCAATGAAAATATTACGAGAGAGATAGAGACTCGTGGTGAATTGAGTTTTATAACGAATCGTTTAGTTTTAATTATCGTGAGACTGTGATATAACAGACAGCCGACTGTATAATTTGTTTTACATCATGAAAACGTTGATCAACCGTTAAATAAAGATGAGCGCTAATTAAAAGGTAATATACGAGCACACCCCAGTGTCTTTGTATCTATGTGTGTGTTTCATTTAATCTAGATTAATCTAACTCTCCCCAACCATATCATACAACCCAGGTGCGCAGCACAATCACGAGAGAACACGTGTGGATATATATATATGTATATACATGTGTACATATATGTATATTTATGTGTGTATATACATAGCTCGATACGTGTACCACTGCACGAGCGAAGAAAGACGAGTTTCAGTCGATTACCAAACGAGTAAGTATGCAAATGCTGTAATGATTACCTAGCAAATACTGGGAACGCCTACGTGAGGGTTTTGAATACCCTTCAATTTCTCATGAGGATGTTATTCAAGACTTCAAGATTTTTATTTCCTCATTTCTCGAAGAAAATATTTTTCATTCTATAGAAATTCACCTGGATTGGAAAATAAATATTTTCCCCGTCTGATTCTATGTGAGTTGATAGGAAATGAAATGAAATAAAGAGGAATGTTTTGGAATTTAATATTATGAGATGTTTGGATTTTTTTTGACCTCAATAGATATTGATTCAGTGGTATAACGGTAAATAAATGATTTTCGAATGGGAGAATGAGCGTGAGGGAGATTACAGCGTTAATGTGTCACCAGTTGGTTGGACAATATCATCATACTAACACAATTATTTGGTGTTGAATACGACGGCATGGCGACAACTGTCGCTGTTCATGACGTTGTTGTCGGGGTGAACGGTGTCACGAGATTACACGACACATTATCTGGCAACGACGCGAAATGATGATTAATTAAATTGAGCTCTACTCAGACTCAAAGATGATAAGATGTTTGGAATGTGCACTATGAATCACGTTTGATATGAGTTTGATTTCAGATTCATTTTCCTATTCTTATTCGTGTTCTATTTTCTTTTTCTACTTGGTATTGAGTTGACAATAAGAAATTCATGGTAAATTTTGAGAAGCCTGTTCGAAGGATCGATTTTGTAGTTCAAAGAAATGATTAATCTAAGACGAAGAAAAATGAAAATGTTATTCGAGGGTTTTTCATAGTACCCTATAAAAGAAATTGATTGAAAAACATTATCTTCGTTTCAGTTGGATAAGAGATTGATAGGTAGTAATTAGATCGAGGGAACTATGCGAAAAAAAATTTACTCAATTGTATATGACAGAACCGAGAAGAGTTGAATAACATCATCGCTTTTAGAAATAAAGTTCATAAATTCATATCACTTCTGTTCGACTACTCTAATACTTAATTGGAAAATATACAGCAATTGCAATGAATGCATTTCCCAATAAAATCCTATATTAATGTCGTTTAATGGAGTTTCGATGTTAAATCCATGTTAACATTCTTTATGCCCCCGAGTTGTCACCCGCAAATATCGACTGTATCCATTATCAGTGTAGGGCAATGACTAGACGTAGTATAAAAAATTTCGTGGGTTTTTGACAAGGTGGAAAGGGCATGTGAAATTCCTTTCATTCGTTCGACGAGCGGTCAAAAGATATTCGAATTTATGTATTCCAACGTTCCAGTCAAACACGAATCGACCGTTATGAGGAAAAAATCTATGACCTGGGTTATTTCTTCATTTTATTTTCGTCTCGTTCGATGGGAATCTTTGCGTGTTCATGCTTAAAAAAAAGTTTTTTTCATCACTCACCTATACGGAAGAACGCCATCGAGTGCCTGGGTGACTGTTGGCGGCGCAGCTAGAGCAAATCCACGACCAAGAAGCGATGGATGTTCAGCAAAGATCCGTTTCGCCGTATCTTGAGCCACTTTAACATTCTCCTCAACTTCTTCCACTACAAATAAATGAAAATCATGAATTTACAATATTTTCCTCTATTTTTTTTCTCCTTCATAAATTCAATCATGTCAAATTATTATTTACACTCACTCGACACTGCTGGTAAAATCAAATTTTTCTTCATCAAACTTAAAGCACAAGCACCACCGAGAAATGACAGTTCATTCTCCAAATTTTTCAATCCATTCCCACTTGTTATCCAATCATAGCCAACTATCAAACACTTAAATCCATAAGTAATTGACATATCATCCTTCATATAATCGGATGCTGTTTCCAATGAGAATATCAATTCATTTCCAGGTAAGACAATCGCATATTGCGGCCATTGACTTGGAACATTACTCATTTTATGTAACACTGGAATATACAATGGACTTTCTTCACTTTTTCCCGAAGCTCCATTATTCGGAATGTAAAGCTGCAAATAATCTTCGGGTTGCGCTGTACCACAATCACTAGTGAATTCAACAGTCATCCATTTTACTGACTCCGGAAATGAAACTTTATAACACGAAACAGTTGCTGGTTTATATGGATGATCACTTTCCAACCATGTATAATGATGACTAGTAGTAATAGGTGGCGAATTATGCGATTGGCTCTCGCTATCTTGAGATACTTGTGACATTCCCATTGCCGATAGTAAATTCAGTCCAGCGACGTGCGGTAACATTTCCTGGATCAATGTCAACACTTGTACACCACTGCGTGGGTCTGATGTAGCTAGTGGCCCAAGATGTCCCATAACTAATGGTAGCAATGTCGTAACGAAAGTTGCATTACCGAGCACTTCATTTGCTACAATATCTTCAGATCTTTCACGTGCCAATGATAAAATTTCATTTGCACGATGTACAATTGTCGTTGTCATAGCTAGTGTGCATTTACGTGCTTGCATTTCCGCAACGGCTTTACTTGTATGCGGGCTATCAACATCTTGCGGATTTGAATAATAAAGTATATGTGGTATTTGGCCGCGTGTTTGTGTTGTACCATTAAAACTGAGTGAGCAAGCAGTGAATGTAAAATTTGTTCCATCCGGACCACGAACAATATTCAGACCGCCATCACCATTGCTTGTTCTACCACCATGATTACGTAATCTTATAGCGTATTTAACATTTTCTTTGATGCTAATTGGCTTGGTGAATTTCAATTCAACAATGTCATTTACACAATCGTCTGGACCGAATGATCCGCGAGTAAAATCCAAATTGCTCCAACGCTGGGTGTGCGATGGATCATTTCCAGTATTATTCTGATCATCCAATAATTCTAATTCGTAATTGTACATTCCAATACCACCATAAATTGCAACACCAGCAACAACAATGCCTGGCCGATCGACAGAAAAACAAATGGCATCGGGCGAGCCATTGCCCGTATTCCACGTTCTCGTTTGATTCGTCCGCGTAAATCTCGATGGTGTTGTATACATAAATCTACCACATGCCGCTTGCAATTCGTCCTCATTGCCACTGGACTGCGCTGCCAATTCCGCGATTACACGTGCCAGTAAGTAACAACAGTGTAATATTAAATTCGGCAATGAATTATTTTTTTCGCGGCACAATGATTTTTTAACTGGGACTAATATTAAATCCAATAGACGATCCAATACATCGCGGAATGACCAATTCAATACTTCACGCCCGATACTCTCCACTTGTGATTTATAACTCATTTGCTCAACTAAAATTGGATATTGATGAGCTTCAGTTGAATTCATCATTGGCAATCCGGCATTGTCTGATGGACTCAATTGTCGTTTAATACCATCGCTACTGTCCATAACATTACTCAATATCGGAAATGTACATCGTAATCGTACCATTGAATTGCAGAGGGATGCCAAAACAGCTGATAATAAACGATCTTTTGACGATGTACCTTGTTCTTTATCTATTTCAGATAATAATTCACACAGTGATGTCCATTTCAAGTATGCTGTGGGGTAGAATGCATGATAACATGCAACGAATGTTTTGTGGCATTCATCAAGGATTAAACCAATCATTTTATTGCCAGTCACTCGATCCGTTTTCCCACTCTTAATTTTGCCTTTAATTTTCGATGTTCCCGGAATTGAATCTGATAAAATTTGCCGCAACAAAGCACGCACTTCACCTATACATTCAGCTAGTAGCACAGCTTCCTGTGGAGTTTTTTTACCCACTTGGTTTGGATAAATTTCATTTGTATAAGTCCGCAGTAACCGTAAACTCGCTTCACTTATGTAAACTAAATGATCCATTTCTAATACAGAATGATATGACGTCGACGGTATTAATCGGTGTGTTGTGTCTGTGGACAATCCGGCTTTCAATGTATTCCAACTCCACTGCAATAAAGATATCAAAGATTGAAAGCAATTTTTGCTTACAACACGACTGAATTCACGCCGTAAAATATATACAGGTTCGGGCTGATCCCGTGGACAATTCGGTGATTGATTTTCTGGTATAACACGATACAATAATTGAGGAATCTGACCGGCGTTGACATCAGTACCATTGTTCGATTTTTTTGACGATTTGAAATAAAACATCACTTGATCCTCAGCAGTTACCATTGCTTGTCCACCAGATCCACAATCACTTGATGGCCCGCCTACTCTCGCCCACGCGACATACCATCGATTAGCTTGCAATGTCACCGGATCATCAAATAAAATCGAATATTTTTGACGCGGCTCACACTCGTACGGAATCTCATCAGTTTCTGCTAATAGTTCACCATCATTTTCGTGATCACCACCATCAATCCCGATATCAAACAATTTTATTTTCGCTGTATATTCACCACGACCACCGAATAAACCACAACCACCTAATAGGATGTCCGTATCTGTCATAAATCTAATCGCTTCAATTGAATGTCCTGAATAACCCCAACCACCACCGTGATTTTCGAATCTATTCACTGTTACAAAATCTTCACGACTGAAAACTTTATCGTGGGCCAATTGACTTGTCTCGTTTTCTTCAACGACAATCAAGCGTTCATCTTGAGCTTGAGTTAATGTGTCCAAACAACCGAGTAAATGCATTGCTGCTTGAGTTCGTGTCACAAAACAAGTCGGTACAACCGGCAACGCCAAACCCGGGCTTAAAATCGACGCTTTCGAATTAGGAATCGTTCGCGCTTCAGTTATTATTACATTATATGGCGTCAACTCGTTTGTCACAGGATTGAATGTCCATATAACATTGTAAAGTGAATCTAAGCACGTAGCGCATTGTGAAAAATCAACTTGATCATTGCCACTGAAACTATTACAACTACCGTCACGTTTGTTGATCACTAAGCACTTGAATGTGTTGACGTGTTCGTGCTGATGTGGTATCAAAATGATACAATTTTTATTCGCCATCACGGTACTTTTAGTTAAACTTATTGAGTTTATCTCATCAACCTTAATGTATGTTTGATCGCCCGCTGCACCAATCCATGTTGCACGTCTACCCCAACGTGGTCCAATATTCGGTACAACATTTGGAAAACTATGCCACGGTTGTGTACGCTCAGATCGTCGAACTGCTATTGAATTTGGTTCATTCTGACCATTCCACCAATTCATACCTAGTTGTCCTTTCTGGAAAACCAACATAATATCGATATCATTCATAACAATTGATGCGGTTAGATCGGGAGATATGATAAATATGCGGAAGACTGACATACCTGATAAGCACCAAACGTGTAAACTTCACCCTTCGACGTCAGAATAACGGTGTGGTTGCTCCCAGCAGCAATTTGCGTCGCCGATGCCGGTATTTTGACCTGAACTGGTCCAGCATGTGCTATCAAATCACCCACCCCCAATTGTCCATAAATGTTGCTCCCGAAACTGTAGACTTCGCCATTATGTAGGAGAACCACAGTATGATGGAGTCCGCAGGCGATTTGAACTACCGGGCTGTCACTTGGAATTGGCACACGTGCTGGTGGAATACTCGCGATTCGTGTTGCATCACCCCGCTCGGCGTCACTTCCACCCGCCATTATTTCTGCAAGGATGCTATCCATACTTCCAGGAAATGTTACTGGTGCACTCTTTCTGGTGACTACACCTGGAGCAACTGTGCAACATACCAGTGCAATAATGATATACGTGTGCAATATAACAAAGTTGTGCATTCAAAAAAAAAATTGGAAAAGATGACAGAAAATACAATAGAGAAAGAAAAAAACAACGATTGAATTGATTATGTTCTGTCCCATGGAACTAATTTGTCTCACCAGGCCGTTGATTGTTTGATCCTTTCATCTTAATCGCAGACCACTGCACCGCACTAGGACCTGCTTTTATCCTTTGACGTTGTTTTCGTTCCTCGAGACGTCGCTTCAAGTAATCCTTCAAATTCGAACCGGAACGTCCTATATTTTTGGGGGAGAATTGTCCACGATTAATAAAAAATATCTCATTCCTTCACCTACCAGACCCTAGCAAGCTGTTCGTTGATTTTAGAAAACGATTATTCCATATTGTTATATGACGAAGAAGAGAAATAGAAGTTGATGAATAAACAAACAAAAAAATATGTTAATGTTTTTCTCTTCAACCACAGACCATGACGCGATAAACCAGTCAGCGTGGGTGGCTGGTAGGTTTGTGACTACCTTCGAACAACATGTGCAATCTCATCATGCCTATATCTCCACCACCAGATGGTCCAAATACTGCCATGTCGCTGCTATTGTCACAATTTTCACGAGCGCAAATCCTACAACAACCGCACTCAGAGCAGCCGCTATCACCTACGCCACAGCCACATTCCCTACATTATCCGGAAATAACATCTCATTAAGATCCACCACCAATAGACATAAAAATCGAAATTTTTTTAGCTCGATAACTTGCACTATACTTCTCATCACGGTAATCAATGTAATGGAAATTAACGGGAACATTACACATCAAAAATACCCAATGAACGCGTATTCATTTGTTTCCATAGTACAATAGCACAATATAAATGCAACGAAACTAATACTGGAGTGTTTTTGTCAACTTCGCAACTGTGTTGATACTAAAAGTTTCGATCATCATCCCTTGAGTTTCTACAAATTCTAGTCCGATTGCTTACTCAATTTCCACCATAATTTCCCATTCTTCTTTTTTTACCACCACGTGATGAAAAGTTATGAAAATCTCATATTAAATGCAAAAGTATGAAAATGCTCACTGGCCAGGTCGCTTCGGATTTCGACTGGGTACAATACTGCTCAGACAGGATATACCAAACCCCGTGCATTCTCGACACACCGTGCATACCATACATGCCCTGTGGTGCCATTGATGTTGGCCTGGTGGACACATACCACGTGCTTCTTCCCACTCATCAACTTGTTCGCCACCTTCTGCATCTCGAAAAGATAGATAGAAAGAAAGAAAAGAGGAGAAAGATCACACATCTCCCATCACCCAAAATTTGATAATATAGAAAATTGTATCTTCCACTCACCATCTTCAGCAATAATCAGTTCATCCTCGCCTGTACCTGTTTCCATCGCCACTACTGTTACTTCTTTATTAATAGGACGCACCACAGTAAAATCACGCCCACACTGTCCTTTATTATTGATTCCAAATGTGTATAAATGTCCTTTATTGGTCATAATAGCTGCGTGTGCTTTACCGAGTGCAACACGTTGCACAGAAACATCTTTCAAATCGGTGACAAGACCCGTTGTTGGATCACTGTGCATTGTATCTTTACCAAACATCAATAATGATCCTTCTTTAGTCACAAGCGCAGTCGAGCCATTATTACAAGCTGCATCAACGATACAATGCCCCTCGACTTTGAGCATTTTCTTTGGTTTCACAGGATTTAATATGCGACGAATTTTATTACCATCACCATCTTCGCCTCGTCTAGCAGTACCGGCGAATAACACTGAACCGTCGTCTATCACCAGAATAACATGTTGACCATCATGACCAGCCACAACTTGCATCACTCTCACTCCTTTACTTAATGTAAATTCTAACCAACGATTTGGCCGTGTATTATTTTTCATTCCTAAACAACTGCCTTTACCAGTGTAAAACAATTTTCCAGAGATCGTCTTCAAAATGCAGAATTCTTTGCCAGCAGTGACAGATACTATTTCGTCATCACAGCCCGGACTCAAATTATGACAGGCTTGTTCTTCATCAAATAATGCCCAACCAAATACATCGACACACTTCCGTGCTAATTTTAATGGCAATTCAGAAGTCACGGTCACCGGATTGCTCAACGTATTTATTGTACGTACAACAAAACCCTCCTGAAGTTGCGAAAGTAATGAGGAAATTAATATGAATATATTCTGCATTAACTTTATCTATTCGTGATTGATAGATCGATGGATTATTTAGTTACTGTGACGTTCAGTCATATCTACTTACATCTTTACCAGCTGTTATCATCCCCAAATTATCGCCATCAGAAAACATGACTGATGATGGCCAATCACGACCTTCCAAAACAGCGATGCCTCTCACGGTAAGTGTATCCGCATCCAATTCCAATAATTCACATTGTTTTCTCGGCGCACACTTGAAATATAATGAACTCTGAAAAAATTCACATTGAATGCATGAATAATCGAAATGGAAATTATGAAAGTAGTCTACAATGCGATTTCTAAAGTGGTATTTTTCTTTCATTGCCATTATTGAGGAACTCACATTTGCGTAACCAAGCCAACCACTTTCAGTCGGATAAAAATCAGGTTTATGAGCATATAAATGTCCACCGGTGGTGCCACCATAGCCACTACCAATTTTTAATAATCCACGATTGGTATGCAAATACAAATATTTTCCATCACTAACAAAACTACGACCATTCAATAAGACATTGTTCATATCACTTGGTAAACGTAAATTGAATGTATATAATTTTGAACTTTTTGGCACGCCATATGTAATCCAATCAGGTCGTGTAATTTTTCCTAATAAAACCGCTTCAACACTGCGTTGGAGTGATGTTAAAACACATGGCATTTGTATATTTTGCGTTGCTAATGCTCTTGGACACATTAATAATGCTGCGATAGCTGCCAGTAATCTCCCAGTATCACCTCTAACGACAACGAGGCTCAATAAACACGCACACGCGACTGCTGTCAAATGCGAACCATCATTCGCAACAGTTGATTCGGGGCCATGCGATGTTGCTAAATCCAACAGAAGATCGAATAATGGTTCAATAACATCTTCAGGTTCAGATTTTAAACCTTCTGGCAATTGTCCCTGCAACACATCCAACAAGGCACCAAGAGCTTTTGTACACAAAAGAGGCTCTACTGTTCTACTCTCTCGCATTAACGTAAATACACTTCTCAATCCAATGCCAACAATCTTTGGTAAATTCTGTGTCGATGATATTCTATCTTCGTCATCACTATCAGTATCAATTGGATCACTAAGATCTGGTGGTTGTGGTGAATTACAATTTGACACACGGTATGTTTCATTCGTTATACGTGAATTCTTTTCCAAAATTGCATCGCGCACACTTGCAAATACTGCGAATGCTGATGCATTACTTGATAATTCAATTTCTGGTGGGTCCGGACAACTCAAGTCCCCACTTGGATCCAGCTGTAACCAATTTTCATTTATTTCACATTTTAAAAATAAAATCACTTTGAGAATAATGAAAAGAGGCATCATTGATTTAATTTATGAATCAGAAATTGGGAATGGAAAGATGGAGAATGTAGAAAATAAACAAGAAAGAAGTATGTTGAAATATTGAGACAATTCCGTGAAATGTATGAAATATTTTGGTATCTAGTATTTGTGGTAGCAATAGAAACCTAGAAAATCTAATAGAATATTGTAAAATATGTGAAACACAAATTGGGGACATATAAATCTTAGTAGGAGCGAACAAAAGTGAATGGCTAAGGAACTATCATAAAGGGTTCAGAACTCTACAGGACTATAATTTCAACTTGTATATCTATTCCTTTCTTCCCAAACAATGATTACCTTTTTTTTCTCTCTTTTCTTGTTGCTACGTGTTTTCTTGCACTTTTTCCAATCATTCTTCGACCTTAAAACAATAAAAAATCGCACATTACAATCATTTCAATTGATAAACATTTCAATAATGAATATACTATATTTACAACACCAGCCTCATAAAATATGAATACCATAACGAATTAAAATATCAAATCAGCTTCACGAAATGAAATAGTAAATAGATCATGAGAAATGAGTTACGAAATGAATATAAAGGAGCAAATAGAAAGGAAAACCCAATGAATTGTCCTGAAAGCAAAATAAATAGCTGACAATAATCATCAAAGATTAAATTACCAAACAATTAATGAAACAAAGTGAAATTGTTGAGGTTACGATCGGCATCATCACACGAATTAAATAACACGGCATAATATTAATTGAAAGTTGTCGGACAAAAAGTGATATTATTATATAATAATGTGTGAATATTAATAAAAATAATGAAAAAGCCGATGAGTCATTCAAATTAAGAGTTAAAATTGTGAGGTAAACAAATGAAAATGAAGAGAGGTTATAAAGTGTATTGGTAAACGAAGTAATAAAACAATAATTTGTACCTTTGATTTTCAGCGGTGTTCTTGAATAATTCGTAAAATGATCTAACGTAGCTTTGAGGTTCGGATTGAAGCCTCTCATGATGAGCGGACAGCATGGCTTCTTAGCTACAAACTTACCATAAATGTACGGGGCATTCATCAATTCATTTTTCGTAATATTATTGATCGTTTTCTGGTAATCACTCTCTTGACAGCACCACACTGTCAACTGTATGGCGCGAGCTCAATTGTATACACACGACTCGACCAATTCACCATTCAATATATATATATTTTTTTTACGAGTTCACATTGGTTGCGCGCGTCGTTAACCGCCATGCCATTTTAAATTCAGTTATTTGATTGGTTGATACGTTTCATAAAATGATTGATTGAGAATTTGAGTTTCGAAATTATATTCAACACATTTTTTAGAACAATTTTCAGTTCTGTAATATGAACAATGTGGACAAAAACTGTATTATATATTAAACTTATGGAATTAATACAGAAAAACTGCTCGGGAACTTATGAAATTTTACAAACACGTTCAAGACATGGATGTATCGAAGTGCGATGCTTCTTTGTTCATCAATAATGAATTCACCACCAACAATTGATATATATATATCTAACTTGGATGTCTCAAATAATTATGACGAATTTTCAGTATCTTTCTGTGATTTTTTCTCATTACTAATAATCAAAGCGATATTGCTCTTCGATAAATAACCATCCCCCTAATATTCCTGAACAATCTTATGAGTTTTCAAGCAGTTTTTTTCTTACATTACTTGAACAAAATCATGGCCAAAATGTCGGTTATACAAAACTGAAATTCACACTGAAATTGAATTGCGATATTTATATAGCGAGCGAAATATTTCGATTCGAGAAATCGCAACAATGATGTCATCTACATTTCTACCCCAACTACGTTTTTGTATCTTCATAAGTGCAGCAGAGGGCAGGTTCGACTCTATGATGTATTATTTGTTTCATGGTTGAAGGAAAATCTCCCGCCAAAAGCAACAATTACTTCCCATGGCGCGTGTTAAAATCTAATGGTAGCCCCACGCACTCGACACATTCATTTGTTCATTAAATTTGTTTACTGGAGTAGAATTATCGTCACTAATATTTCTCGGAATTAAATTGTCGTGAAACCATACAAAAATGGCGACAACACCAGACCGAAAGGGCAAGATGTACGTTGTGAAACGAAGTACGTATACAAAAATTATTTTGTTGATAAATATATATTCATCCTGATGAACTCTCCTGCATAACCACAAACTTTTATTCTGAAAAGCAAATCCCGATCGATCCTTATAGCTTTTTTTGCGAAATGATCATTGTAAGACCCAAGTCGTAATGTAGATTAATTTTTGGAGATTCTCTCTGTTATTTTTTATATAAATAAATATTCGCGAAGGAAATAGCGGACTTTGTGATTTTCGACCTCATGTAATGTGACTTTTTTAAGTTTTTTAAGTAACTGCACGATTAATTACCTCATTTTGATTGACAAATTACTGGTTGAGGTTCGAAATTAGTTGATAAAGTTTGAGAAAGAATACAATCGCAGTTAGCATAGACAATTTCATGATGGGGTGATTTGAGTACAAGTTTTTTCCTGAATATGAATTTCAGAAGAATTTCATGTGCTAATTTCATTAATAAAATTCTTCGGTTTTGTTCACAGAGGGATTCGTGCAGGACGTTAAGTTTGATAAGATTACAGCAAGAATTGAGAGACAATGCTATGGATTGGATATGAATCACATAGATCCGGTAAATTGGATTTATTACTTATGGTTGTTTCAAGATATTCAATATGCATGGTTCTTTTGTTTCGAGGTGTGACTGAATTCAATTTTGCATTTTACAGCCTGCAATCACTTGCAAAGTGATCAGTGGATTGTTCCCAGGCGTCACGACAGTCCAGTTAGATAATTTGGCGGCTGAAATTGCCGCTACGATGACAACAAAACATGCAGATTATGCTACTCTAGCTGCGAGAATTGTTGCATCCAATTTGCATAAAGAAACAAAGAAAAAATTTAGTGGTAAGAAAACTTGTGTAAATTTTTCCACATTACAGTCAAGAATGACATTGAATTCGTCGCAATCGTGAGGGGAAACTAACTCTAAAGTCCTCAATGTCTATTTGATTTTTTAGAGGTGATGGATGATCTCTACAACGCAGTGGATCCTATTACGAAGGAGCATTCACCAATAATAAGTAAACATTATAATGATATTATTCAAAAGCACGCCACAGAACTGAATTCCGAGATCGTGTACAATCGTGATCTTGAATACAATTATTTTGGATTCAAGACATTAGAGAAGAGTTATTTATTGAAAATCAACAATAAAATTGTTGAAAGGCCACAACATATGTTAATGCGTGTTGCCGTTGCGATTCATGAGGATGACATTGAACGGGCGATTGAATCCTATCATTACATGTCTCGAAAATATTTCACACACGCTTCGCCCACACTTTTCTCCTCATGTACTGTGAATCAGCAAATGTCAAGGTAGGTTCATTAGCTTATTTTCTTGCTGGTTCATCTATTTCTGGGTGTGTTAGTAAAGAAAATTAATTTTTTTTCTCCCTTCTATGCAGTTGTTTCCTATTGACAATGACTGAGGACAGTATAGAGGGAATATACGACACCCTGAAGAGGTGTGCTATGATAAGTAAATCTGGTGGTGGAATCGGCCTAAGTATTCACTGTATCCGAGCCAAAAATACATATGTAAGCAGTACCAATGGTGTTTCTAATGGTTTAGTACCCATGCTGCGGGTTTTCAATAACACAGCGCGATATGTCGATCAAGGTGGTAATAAGAGACCTGGCGCATTTGCGGTTTATCTAGAACCATGGCATCCAGATATATTTGAATTTCTTGATTTGAAGAAAAATACCGGGAAAGAAGAATATCGTGCGCGTGATTTATTCTACGCATTATGGATACCGGATTTATTCATGAAACGTGTCAAGGAAGATAGTATATGGAGTTTAATGTGCCCACATGATTCAACGGGACTATTTGAAACTTATGGCGACGAATTTGAAAAATTGTATATTTCCTATGAAAATGAAGGCCGATATAAGCGTCAAGTACCTGCACGTGAATTATGGACAGCTATATTGAAGTCACAAGTTGAAACTGGGACGCCATACATGTTGTATAAAGATCATTGCAATCGCAAATCCAATCAAAAAAATTTGGGCACAATCTATAGCAGCAATTTATGTACTGAGGTCGTTCAATATTCAAGTCCTGACGAAGTTGCTGTGTGTAATTTAGCGTCCATTGCTGTGAATATGTTTGTTGATCCAGTAAAAAAGACATTTAATTTTGATGAATTAAAATTGGTGACAAAAATAGTTACACGAAATTTGGACAAAGTTATCGATGTTAATCGTTATCCAGTGATTGAAGCTGAAAGGTCAAATCGTAGACATCGACCAATTGGTATTGGAATTCAAGGATTGGCAGATGCATTTTTACTAATGCGCTATCCATTTGAAAGTGAAGAAGCACAAAAACTCAATATTGAAATATTCGAAACCATTTACTATGGGGCATTGGAGGCGAGTTGTGAACGTGCACAGCAAAAAGGACGTTATGAGACTTATGAGGGCTCGCCGGTGAGTCAAGGTATACTGCAGTACGATATGTGGGGTGTGACACCGACAGATCGTTGGAATTGGGCTGAATTGAAAGAGAAAATAGCAAAGCATGGTATAAGAAATTCACTTCTACTTGCTCCAATGCCAACAGCATCAACTGCACAAATTTTAGGCAATAATGAGTCAATTGAGCCGTACACGAGTAACGCATATGTTCGACGTGTATTGTCCGGTGAATTCCAAATAGTTAATCCGCATCTATTAAAAGATTTGATTAAGTTAAAAATTTGGAATGAAGATATGAGAAATGAAATTATTGCGGCCAATGGGTCAATACAAAACATCAATGGAATACCTGACGATATTAAAGCATTGTACAAAACAGTTTGGGAAATATCGCAAAAGACATTGTTAAACATGGCTGCAGATCGCGGTGCATTCATTGACCAGTCACAATCATTGAATGTACACATGGCTCAACCAACAACTGCTAAATTAACGTCAATGCATTTTTACGCCTGGGATCTTGGATTGAAAACCGGAATGTATTATTTAAGATCGAAACCAGCTGCTAATGCCTTACAGTTTACAGTTGATAAAACACGATTGCAAGACTATAAAACAACTCCTAACGGTGTTAGTGGAATTGAGGAAGAAGAAGAAGATGCTGCGCTTGTATGCTCACGTGAAAATGGTGATGCTTGCATGGCATGTAGCGCGTAAGGAAATGCCGTTTTTAAATTATAATTCATCGTTTTAAATCAAAGTGAAATATAGATTGGAAGAAAAATTTTACCTCAGAGTCTGCTTAGATAGTGGTTAAAAATTGGAAGATAAGAGGATGATCCATCTAATAAAATGCAATCGCTCCTTTGAACAACTTTTTGATTTGAAATTCTTTACCACATTTAAGATTTCATTTTTCCGTTGGACTATTTTTAATATTAAATTTAAGTAAGAATTATGTACATTTTCAAAAAATTTTTGTACTTATACTCGCGCATCCATTCTGAAAAATGTATCAATTGTTTTGTATTCCAGAAGTTCTTATGTTTCATGACTAATTTCTGTGTAGGATCAGTGCGCAGTGATATTTTTGATTGATATAACAAAATGTCAATATGTGTTCGTATTAATTCATGCAACAATCGATACCATATTGTACTTTCAAATAGTTTTTTCATCATAAAATAAATCAAAATATTCTATAGTACAATGATATATAAACGTTTCACCCTTGAATTTGTTGATATAATTAATGTTGTTATATTTGCTCCATACAGCTATGAATAACAGTTTTTCATTGAAACATAGTTTAGGGTGGAATATAAGAAAAAACTGATTACTCTCAGTGTGTTCCATGTTCATGACTTGACAATGAAAATAATCAACCGAATAATTCATCTTTCATAGAATTTAGTTCATGATATTGATGACGAATATTTCAGATCTACTCTTCAGACTTTAGAGCTTAGAGTCGAGTACACTCTAAACTATAATTGCAACAATGAGTTGCAATTAGGAAAAATAGTACTAACAATTATTGATAAATTATGATAAATACCTGTAGCAGAGAAAAATTGCAAAAATGCGTTAAAGCGCACTAGATGAGCGAGAGTCTTCCAATTCCTCATAATCTTGCGTCCAAATCTCAAACATGAATCTCCCCGCTAAATCCATACAAATTCAAGTAAATATATCAAAAGGAAGGCATTGTGCTTCAGAAAAGAATAACATTATCCATCGAGAGTTCATAATTTCACGAATAACATACAAAAATAGCTTAATCATTTGCCCATGATCAAATTCCGCTTTACCGCGTAAAACTATGCGCCATTAACGGCACAAATGCGAACAGTAACCTGTGGCGGTATTATTACCATTAAGGTGGCAACAATGTTTTATTCGCGCCTCTTGCGGTAAGATAATGTACAAGAAGATATTTCAATCGTGCAATGCATGACGGGAAATATGTCAACCCGTCACGCCGCCACGAGTGTGTCAGATGTACTAGCGTATATGTAAGGTACCTTCATGATAACTCTCATGAGAATAATAAAAAAATTTACAAATATACAACCATCTTTTCAAACCATTATTTTCACTTCCTAATAACATTAATTAGTTGTTATTCATCATTTAGAATCCTAAGTGGCATCATAATCTTTTATAATTTATTTCTGAGCTAACTATAGAAGTCACTTCGTCAATTTTAATTTCAACATTCGATTCAATTCGACAAGAATTTGTCATATTTGAATTTTCTGAATACAGAAACGTGCACATAGCGCATCCATGAAAAGGAATCGAATAGGTAGGGAGATGGTGACTGCGTAATCGGGAACATTCTCTGCGTATTCAGATTCCGATGACACTGGACCCACTGAATTTTCGGAGATGTAATTTTAAATATAATACAAAAAGGTTAGATTTATCATTTTAACATGGATATATACCACTGAGAATACTCAGCAAAGTTTTATCTGCAAAATTACAGCGCCGAAAATTCAGTGAGAAATTGTAGATAATTTGAATTTACATTTCCCCGCCTTCGAACCACCTCGAACTTGTTTTTCTCGCAGAGATATCGATTTCTAAAGTGTTCGATTGTCGTATGTCTGCTAAATTCACATCCATATGTTTCCACTGGTCGAGATTGTCCGCCATGACAGCTGATGTCTCTTTCAGCGCTTGACGTTTCGTCGTAACATGACATTTTGTAGATTTCGTTTTAACAAATGGCAGACTCTTTTTTCGGATTTGATACATCCAATGCAGTGAGTAATCTCCCATATATAAGCCAAACTTATTTTTGAATCTCTGTGATGATTAAATCGAGTACAAAATTGTGTAAAAGCCAATCGATGTATTGGCAAGTTGACTTGTACACGACGCGTATTATATCTACAAAAATATTTTTATTTATTCATTTCTTTCTTTACCAAATGTATATGCAACCATAATTCTCATATTTATATTCAAAATGATAAGAAATTCTTTATGTTTGTTCAGAATGCTACAGGTTTATTTATTTATATTAAATGTGATGTTTTTAATGCAATAATGAAAACGGCGCAAGTTTGCCGTGTGTCGCTGAGAATCGACAATGATGATCCCTAACATAACCTCACATTTCGGGATATACCTTGAAAAATTCAATGTTTTACCTTGCATTGATGAGAATTTAATATCAAGGCTTTGTTTCTTTTTTCGTTGCAGGCTGGTTTGGATGATGCGATAGATTGTCCAGTTGATGATGATGATATTATTGAGGACGACGAGTATGATGCATTGAATGATGAGACATTTGGTGCGGATGCGAGTGCTGGTGATTGGGAACAGGATCATGAGAAATTGGCGCAAATTACTGAGTCGACGAGACCATTAAGCCAAGGGACGAGCAACAATAACAATAAAGTAATTGGAGATTTTTTTTTATTGCAGCGAAAGTTTAGGATTGAAGTGAAACTTTTGGTTTTATTCTGAATTGTGTATTCAGCAGATTTGGTCGAAGTTTTTTTTTGTATTTTCAATTGTAGAATTCGAGTACAATGCCGGTATCCATTCAATTGTCTTGTTTGCACGCATCTCTGTTTACGATATTTCCACCTATGACAATATTGTATTTTTTGTTGATGTGCAACTACTATAGTGCGAACTCTTTCTATTTAGTTACTGTGTCAGAAAATACTCAAGAATAGCACTTCTTACTCACTGTCCTAGGTGTACGTCTATCATCGAATCGAAGAAAGAAACGAAACTATTGCATCACGGATAATAGATGAGAATAAATTATTTCAATTTTACAGAATGGCATCGATGTCGATATTGAGGATAGCCTCTCGCATTTGGTATTGGACGAGAAAGATGGAATCGTTCCACGTCCTGGAGTATGGGACAGTCCATCGAACTTATCATTAACAGCTCACCAACCGCCACCATTATCAATTGCATTGAAAAATGTTTGTACAGTTGAAGAACTAGAACGTGGATTGATACGTCCGCCACCCGGTCTAATTAAAATCCCAACATCATTGGCAGGCGCTCAAATGCCACCGCGCAATCCACCTGGACAATTTGTTCTCGATTATCCAATATTAAATGATCATTTGAATTTACGATCTAATATTTTGAACAATATACCACCACCACGATTCCCTCCGGGATTAGGAATGCCAACTGGTCCACATCCACCACCTGGGCCACATCCGGTTGTTTTACCACCAAATGTTGGGCTACCGAATGCTGCGGGATTATTGCCGCCCAATGCTCGACCACTTGGTGGTAACCAAGCACCAAATCTTTTGCGATATCCACTGCCACCGCATTTAATGATGGCACATAATAACCAACGTCAACCAATGCACCCTAATTTTGTTGGTAATTTTCCACAACCATCTCGACCAAATATACTGCCGCAATTTTTGCGTCCTGACCATCCATTAATGCCACCGTTTCCAAATAATCATATGAATCACCATCATCACCATCCTCACCATCATCATTTACAGCAACAGCAACAGCAGCAGCATCAACAGCAGCAGCAACAACAACACTCAGGTAACCAACGGAACCAACATCGTGGGAGTTATCAACACAATGAATTGGCAAATGCATCAAATCAACAACCGTTTTTCAAAAGTAATCAACATTGGAACCAAAATCGTCATAATAATCAGAGATATCAGCATCAACATGGCCATTCGATGAATGGTGGTGATGGGGGTTTGAATGATAATGGCGAATATGATGAGTATGCTGGGCTGATGAGCACGCGTGAGAAACAATGGCTCACAAATATACAATTGCTTCAACACAATACAAATCAGCCATACTTTGATGATTATTATTACACTGTTTTTTGCGATCGTGCTCACAAAAGAGGTGAGAGTCACGATAATCATCAGAATAAGGAGAAAAAGCATCAACATAATAATAAGAACGGATATAATAATCGTGATTCACGTGATAAATCGGATCAACCACAGCAAGTACTGACAAAAGTGGTTTATACTCCGACCCAATTTGAGAATTCATTGGGTAAATTGCAGTGTGGGAGTGTTACAGCGCCACGTAAAATAATTGATATGGATGTAGTGCCTAATAGTGATCCGCAGCAAAACCCACCGGCACAACAGAAGGATATGAAAAAGGCACGCCAACGTTTATTGGAAATCGAACGTTTGTACACAACTCAATTAAAACTAGAAGATTTGAATAATCCATTGGCACAATTGGCAGAACAACAAGCATTGCAACAGCAACAGCAGCAACAGCAACAATCTGATCAAGAACCAGAGCCTAAACCTGTGAAAAAAACTGCACCGGAACTTATTAATATAATGTTGACGTCGCTACTCCAATTATTGCGTGAAGATAAATTAGCCAGCATACTTAGTATTCGTAAAGGCAAAACTTTGCTGCTGCGATTTCTACCATTTCTCAGTGTAACTGAATATTCGAATCAACTTGGTGAATTCTGGATTGGATTCATACGTGGACTGGGAATAATTGGCCGACGTGATCCACATCTTCTTGTACGTTTTTTCCCAGAATTCCATCGGTGGCTTGAAACTGTGGATGATTTTGTAGTGGTTTTACGATTGGCGAGAGGATTTGTGGATCCGACTAATCAATTGAATAAAAACAATCATAGCCTAATGTTCGCTATCGCCAATAAGGTATTTGTGATTTTATTACTTATCAAATGTCATATAAATATTTCTCCATCGTCATTGAGAGTTGTAGTGTTCTAATCCCCTAGTGTTAACGTCTTAATTTTAAACTTGTATCTGATAGCAATTTTTTTCATACCTTTCATCTACCATTTAATCGACATCCCGGATCTTTCATTCCAGTTTGGTGTATCGGTGATAGCAGCGCTGTTGGAGCAAGCTGAACTCTTGTATCCAAAGGATGTTGCATTAGCGCGTGAATGGTCGTCATTCGTTATAACTCTTGCGGATACAATTGGTAATTCATCACCTAGTGTATCGCCATGTCAACCTATCGCAGCCAATACATTAAACGAACATCTGCACAGAATTGAAGGTTTGACAATCGAGAGGTACGCGCCAATAGAGTCATTATTGACTGATGAAAATACATCGCGATAGACTGATCGACTCTGTGCGCGGAAATTTTTTTTTATCATAATTCCTATAATTATTCTTTTTTTTTTCTGTTTGTACACAAATCCAGAAACATTAGTTATAGTTATATCAATAAATATGGCGATAGTGAGATCAAGTTTCGTCACCAATTGACAAATTCATGCTTGATTTTTTTTTGCGCAATAATTTATCGGAAAGGAATTTACAGTGCTTTTATTTTATCGTTATTTTCTTCTTATTATATTCCTATTCATTATTGAATGTTCTTCCATCCGTGGGATGTAAATAATAATGTCGGCGATCAAGAAAATGATTCAAGAATTTATGACCTCAGATATCAATTATAATGATATAACTATTATACTGACAAAACAAGATAAATATTTGCCATGAATTCTCTGTTCGTTGTTGAATATCAAAATTTCTGAATTATGAAATGGTGAAAAAACGATGAAGTTAAATTGAGATACGGAAAAAGTACAACGCTAAAATAATGATGTTACATACACACATACATATATGCATACATATACGACAATTCGTGTTTTTTGTTTGGTTCTATGGTCGCGTACGTCGCGCGCACATACATATTATTAACTTATGTCTCGAAACAATATTTTCATTATTCAAAGCATTTCAACCGAATCGTTGGCGGACTTGTTATGTATTTTGTAAATATTCGTCATCGTTTGATATTACTGCGATACTAAACATGATTGGACTGAGAGAAAAACAAAAAACAAGAAAAAAAAAGAAAAATGAAAAAAAAACAAAAAATGGGAAGAAGAGCGAAGGACTACTTTAAGAGACTTTTGTGTTTAATAGAAAATTTTGTAGGATCATTATATGATTTATTCTGTATTTGCAGTGTGCTAGTAATAATTTTTCAATGTGTGAGTTTATCTTGTACATAAATTATAGATTCAAGATTCACTTCCGGATATCTATATGTATAATACCGTGTCCAAATAGGAACAAAATATAATTCTCGCCACCTAGACGAACATTACAAAGTGAGTAAAATTAAACTCACTATAATTAGTAATTTCGTCATCACATTGACGTGAAAAGAAATTTTTGTTTTTTTATACGAAAATAATTACAACAAATGTGCGATTATGGGCGAAGTGAACGAAAAAAAAAAAAAATAATAACAAAGCTGACTATCTAATGATAAAATTGTATCTTACACGCCTCAAGAAATCATAACAGTTTTCTTTGTTCTGAGAGAAAAAAAAATCTGTGCGGCGCTATTTGGATTGTAAATAACGACTCGGGTTGGTTTTGATTTTTCCAAAGGAGAATCATTCTGATATTATATATATATATATATATATATTTCTCCTTTGTTTTTTTCGAATGGATAAGCCCAAGCGGTTGCTCTATATTCTTCTTAAAAATGTAACCGGGCAAAAATGAAGAGAAAGGATCAATATGAAACAATATCGTACCAAACAATTTTTTTCTTCTCTGGAGCGCTCTTCAATTTCTACTAATTCTAGATGTAAAGATAAAAAAAATATATATAAATAAATAAGATGTCTTTTTTTTTGTTGATGTCATTTGATTTTAGAAGAATGGTGTAATGATAATTATACGAAAAATAATACCGAAATTTTTCCAATATAGCGAATATTAATACAAGGGAATTAGATGATGAAAAGAATGAAAAAAAAAAGTATGAAATACCAACATAAAAAATTTCTGCCTGCCTTAACTCAACCTATTAGTAATATGTTTGAAAAATAGGTCGTTAGGCAACGGGACGATTATTATATATATATATATATATATATATATATATTAAATTAGTGTTAATAAATTACTTGATAACTCTTTTTTCACTATGATTGTTATCACCGAATAAATGCAGAAAATGATGACAGAAAAGAGAAAATATATAGAATAAAATACGACCGTTGGTAAAACAAGGGTAAAGTGCTTTTATAATTATAATATGCAATGCTCAATGTGATTGTCAGTGTTGAAGTGGCATTGTTGATTAAATTTTTTCTTTCGAAAAGTTCAGAATTCATTACTTTTATTTTGGACATGTAGAGTTATAAAACTGGGTTTGATGTATTGTGTTATCAATATCATTCTTTCATTCACCCATTTCCGAACTCATAAAAATACAAAAATGAATAATGAAATGAAAAAGACGAGTAATGAAAATTATCGAAGAAAATAATGATACAAAATGAAAAATACAAATTATTGAACTGCTCTAACTTTATGACTTTCAAATAGAATATATATTTTTGTATAGTTGTATTTTCATTATGTTGATTACGGTTGAGTGTAAGAACATTGAAGAAAAAAAAAAATCAAAAAAACATGTTTACTTCTCTTTTGTAATTAACAATTAATTCACTGTTTTTTCACACACACACAATTTGCTATGATCGAATCATAAAGAATATCAAAACGCCGATGTATTTTTTCCGTACTCATAAATAATCTTGATGGATTGAATGAAAAGAAAACTAAGTATGAACTATACTGTCGAGTAATGAATGGAAAATTCAAATAAATATTAAGAAAAACAAGGGGGGCAAATGTAAATTTGTAAAAGATGCAGATTAACTACTTAACTGTAGTGAATCATATATAATTATGTGTGTACAGAGCCAATAGATATTTGAAATTAAAGTCACAAATAAAAATTTTGCATCATAGACATAAACTCATTTTTTCTATTTGCATTATTATGTAAAATATTTTCAATCATTGGTGCATTATTCCATCATTTATTGATACTTCATTCCAACTATTTGGCTTCAGTTTCTTCAGATTTCTTGTGATGAAGTCGATAATGAGCTACCAAGAGTAGAGTCATCCTATTTATGGCAATAAATCGACAAATTTAACACTCATCAATAGCATACGTCAATATAATTCTGTGAACATTGAGAACATTCCATTCAGAAATCATTCTAGTGTCATGTTCTTTTCATATCGTTTAATTCACTGAAATTCCAATTTTCTATTATGTCCACAAAATGACTGAAATGTCTCAAATATATTTTGTGAATTCAAAGCACTCGCGCGCTTTTTTTTATCGCAGCGACGCGCATTTGATCGATTTCGATATCGATATCTATCGATTTTTCAATCGCAACAAAAAATTTGAATTTCAGCCAATGAACACCTTTCAATAATAACGGACAAGAAGCTTCACTTTTTCGTATTATTGACGCCATTAGCGCCGAAGGGAAAATGTTGAGGAGACGCCAATTTGAAAAATCACTAAAGCAACGACATAAAACAGTGAGGTTTATTTTATTTCCGTAACATTTATCATTAATTCGACTTACTTTACTGCATTCACATACCCATTTCTCTTTTTCTGTCCATGTCATTAAATATTTCATTATATTATATATACATAGATATATATCCCACGCTCAATGTGCAGAATGTTTAGCGTCTCATTTTTCATCTTAAATTTTATTCCTCTAAATCATTTGACGATAATACGACGTGATTGAAACTTAGTAACGTTTGTTTTTGTTATTTTCTTCAGTTTATTTCATTTTTTTTTCTTCCTTCACATTAATATTAATGAACGTTTTTTTGATAGTGAGCATTTTTTATTACACAAAATGTGCAGTGCGCATACCTTCTACATACACTTTTCTGCTTGTGCGTATAATATTATTTGAAGTTGTGTGATTCTTATTTTACACCAGAAATTACTTCCAATCCACTCCACATTTGCCGCAGAATCATCTCGGTGAGTTACTCTTTTGTTTAATTTTTTAATTGTTCGTTTAATTTCCATATTGTTTGTATGTTGGTTTTTGTTTGTGTATATCAGTTTCAATTTATTAACATAACGAAACATATTCCCAGTTCGATATCATGCCGTAGTTATATAAATAATTTGTTTATTTTATCTTCCGGTACATAATTCGTAATCGTTGCACAGATGTATAATATAAACGTAACAAATGAATTTATTTGTTGGAAAATATGAAGAATTGAAATTGTTGGAATTTTCAATTCAATTTATCTGAATTTAATGAAAAAGCAAAAAAAGTGTGGCAGTGAACACATAACTCTTTTATATACATATTCAAATATGTATATAAGAACATTTCATTCGTCTACTTTTGAGTGTATTTTTTGGTATATATTAATAAACCGTTCTGAATTTATTTCGAGACTTTCATAATTGAACGAATCAGTGAACAATTTAGTTCGATGAATATCAAATGTATGATATACGAAAGGTTTTAATATGCTTTTCTTCGATCATGTTATAATAATTCCATTACAATGGCATAATTTATGTCATTGAATTTGAATCATAAATGAAAACTCATGACATTTATATTTCTTTTTCCTTGGTGGTTTTTTTTTTAGTTTCTATTTGATATTTTATTCCCTCATCTGCTGGCAGGTTATTGTTGAACGTCCTTTCTTTTTTTTTTTCATTATTTGGCACATGAGATATTTCTTTTGTTAGTTATATTTTCATTTGGTTATGTCTCATCGACTTTAAAACATGGAGCAGTGTAAGAGAACGTGAATATTGTTTTATAGAATTATTCATCAATTTCATGAGCAACATTCTAGCTTCCACCCAAGCATTATTATCTTATACAACAATCGGAAATAACACACTAGGAAAATAAAATAAAGTTCATTTTTCTTTTCTGTGATTAAGATGGACGATTAGTACTGATTTTTTTCATTTATTCTTCAAAATATTTCTGACTAATCCTGAATTCTATATACATATACATACATGTATATATATTTTTCATTTGTTCAAACATATATGTGCATATATATATATAGGCGTATCTATTCCATTTTATCGTTTCTTTCTTCTTTCAATTATTTATCGATAGCACCAATCGCGCAAGGACTCATCTCTAAGGCAATAAAAATATAAGTTTACGTGAAGAGGAAGGAAGAGAATTTTCTTTAATTTTTATGCTTTTAATCTGTCGGTATTCCTCTAAAAGATGACCCGCATGCAGTTGGCTCATTGTTATTCTACAGATAATCTATGACTCATTAACAATTATCAATGTACGATTAACAACTGTCCAAAATCCTTGTTTGCCTTTTTTGCGCTTGTTATCATTCATCTCTATATTTTCTGGCGAAAATTGTTCAAATGAAAATACGAATTTAGGTTTGTCAAACTAGTCAATGATAATTTCATTAATTCTCAATTCAGTTCTAACTCGAATACGTGAATTAAATCGGTAATAAATAGGGACGGGAATATTCGGAAGTAGAAAATACGAAATGTATACTCCACAAGAATAAATTGCGCGGAATAATTTAGAGAAATAAACAAAGAATATAAATTTTACATACGTTAAATTATCAGCACACGAAAATAATACTCATACTTGTTGAATATCAACATTATGTACGGCAGTAAATGGAACATTCGATTTTCTTTTCACACTCAGAAATTTTTCAAACACTGCTAGTTGCGTGAGAATCCTCAAGTGTCGCTAAACTGCTTGCTCGTAATGATGCCAAACTCAACGAACTCTGATTCAATTCGTGAGAATCCTCACAATGAAGATAAAGCCGAGAACTCACTGATTTGTGACAATCAGGACACAGACGTTTTTTCTTCTTATCCCGTCGTTTCAAAATGTCAAATGCACATCTGTAAAAAAGAAAGACATTTATCAATCCACACATACAAACATACATTTTATACTTCCAACATCAAACAATCATTCTAATTGCTCTGAAGTATCTTTTTCATTCCTATCACTTTTCATCACGTGCTGATAAAACAAAAACTGCCATCGTAAATTCTGAAGAACAAATGAGGACAGTTTCGTTTCTGATGACATTCTCAATAGGAAAATCAATAAAGAAGCTGCTGCTGTACCAGCCGAAGTATCATGGCAATAGAAATGAGGATATTTTCGCTTTTTATCGACCTAGCACAATTAGCAAATGTATTTTTAAACTTTCGTTAGCAATATAAATCGTCAACTGTCATAGACATATAGACCATGTCATCATTCTCTCTGCCAGAATTATCTTCTATTCATCCTCACCTTGCGTGTAAAATATGTGAACAGGGTAGAGCTTCAAGTGAATCAGCTTCCAATCCGAATGGCTCATTACAGCCACCACATCTAAGCTCTAAATCCTCCTCGGTGGCTGCAGCAATTCTCTCATGATGATTTTTCTGTTCTTCATCTCCTAAAGATCCGTAGATTCGCGATAGTCTGCATCTCACTGTTCTTACTAGTAGCTGAAGAAAAGAAAAAAAAAAAAAGAAAAATAAGAGATAGAAGATGAGAGAAAATAATGACCGCCCAAGATTTTTTACACGCCTCTAACCCAAACAGCGAACGTGCGACAATGTAAAGAAATATGTTGATTTGTATCTCATTGGTAACTCAGCCCTGGCATACTTCCATAAGTAGACTTTTCTTTCACACGTTCACACCGCTCGATCCCTTTATTTGTATCTTCTTTTCATTCTCATTTACTTATACATTGATCTATTTAGTCTGTTGTTGTTTCGATTCTTACCTTAGCGCCAACAGAGCTGGCAACTTCAAGTAATCGTGTGTTAAATTCTAACGGTCGGCAGTTACATATTTTATGTTGAAGTCGAAGTGCTTCTAAACATCTGGCAGCGCCATCCATAGCTTCCATTTGACATAGACGATCACCAGTGGCTGCTGCTGATCCCATAGCACTTTCATATTGACGAAACGCTTTCTGTAATAAGTCAAACTTTATTTCAGACTATGTAGTGAGGTTTATCATTATTTAATCTCAGTTTATCTACACCAACTAAAGGCTAATCCACTCATATAATTCGTCGATCCACAAATACATCTTTTTGTTTCTTCGTTCAGAGTAAATAAAAACACTCCATTAGACATTTGCCTTTTTTTCGCACAAAAAGCATAAGAAATATTCTCACTTGATTTCTTTTCTATCAATTAAAAGGGAGTTGATATTTCTTTGTTCTTACGTTTATGTCTGATTTTTTCCGATATATATCACCCATTATTCTTATACTCCGAGCATAACTTGCTTGATCACCAGAGACCAATGATAATCGCGTCGCTTCCTGAAAGTAAAAAAATCGTCTATTAATATATCCAACCACATATTCATGTAATTTTACTCTTAATTGTAAGAATCGATTCAGCAGACTGTAAACAGTTCTTAATATTTGAGTTGGGTCTCTGAGCAGTGAACCGCTTTCAATTGATTGAATAAAACGAACGGACGAATGGTTTTGGTATTTACAATTTGCGCATCATTGCGCCAATTATAATAAACTTTCATAAAAAATTAGCTCGATACACCATTCGCTTTAATATCGTTTCAACATGAAACCCATGTAGATACTTAAAATAATTGATTTCACATCTGAAAACTTGGTGGAACGAGTTGAGTGAGAGGTTGGGAGAGAGAATGAAGACTAGGTGAAGAACAAACTCCATCATCAAAATTTCATACCGAGCAATAATCGTGAGCATCGCCGAGTTCTCCTTTCTTCCGGAGTGCCGTTGCCATTTGCAGCAGTGCAGCTCGATGATGACGTGAATTCAAGTCGCCAAGTTGCAAACTTCGCGATAGATCATATGCTCTTGCTGCATAACGGGCGCTCTTGTCTGCATCCTGGAGACGACAGAATAGTTCTGACAGCCCGACGTAAACCTTTAAAATCAAATTCAACATTTAAATAACATTTGGGGAATACAATGAGACATGAATTCTACTTTAGCTCTGCGTTTTGTTATCAAGATTATCCATCTTAGCTTCTGTGAGTTATCTCTATAATGTTTCTACGGTAATTGATTATTCCAGTCTTATTTTACTGCTTTCAGTTTCAACAAATGTCATATATGTGTCTCTAGATATATTAAAATTTTATTCATCTTCATGAGCGGTATTTCTATACGGCTTCTGCATGAACCACCGTATCACTGTCATTTTTATTGAATTTCTTCAAACTGTTCATCTATTAGCATATTCAATCGCAAAAGATATGAAAATTAATAGGGATTCAGAGAGCAAATTCAAAACTGCTGCTATCGAATGCAGCAAGAATCATGGATGAGTTCTAAAGTAGAGAAACGATAGATGGAGAACATTGTGCAAGGGAAAATGCCTCAGAAGATTCATGTGGCTGTGGGTACAGTTCGAGGAAATTAGAAATGTATTATAATATATAGAAACATTCACTGAACAGTTTATCAGATTTTAGGGTGACTCAAATTGTTCTCACATAAATATGGATGATAATTTTGCCATTAAGTTTTTCACTTGTAATTCATTTATCGCAAAGATTTTCATGATTCGCTTTTTTTTCACAAACAAACTTGCCACTGAATTAGAAATGAAATAATCAATACTTGCTGTACGCCCTTGATGAATTCAAGAAAAAAAGAGTTTAATATTGGTAATTGAAGTAGAACTTTTTTCATGTAATTATTCTTGGACGCTAATTCATTTAAGGCAACAAAGACAACTCGTAATTAATCTACAGAATTCTTTCATTTAATTGATATTATACCTGGAGCTCTAATGAAGGGTCTTGTATGGAATGAGCAATTTTATGGGCTCTTTGAAAAGCTTCCAGCGCTTTACAAAATCCAGCTAATTCAAGATGAACTCGACCAACTGTTAAGTGCACCAAACCAGCGGTGGCACATTGATCACACTCATTGTACAAACTTGGTTCCAACGAACATTAAATATGAAAGAAATTTTCAATTATTCAATTTTATTATCGGTAATACAATCTTGTTTAAAATATATATTGATCTTCATTTTCCAAGCTCACCTGTGTCTGGCAAATGCCAATGCTCTTTCAAGAGCTCCAAGTCTTTCATGTGCTCTAGCCAGATTTAAATACGCTTCGGCACGCATATTTGGCGAATCCAATTCTTCCGCGATGCACAATTGTCTCTGAGCAAAATCTATACTGTCTCTGTCAAGATAAAAATAAAATAAAAAATAATTAGGTATATACAGAACAAAGAATCATTACATAATTTTGATTTACAGTTTTTCTCTCGTTGATTCATCTTACATAAATGTAAAAAGCAAAGCAGAAGTGAAACAAAATTTTCGTCATCTCCAGAACCTTGTGCCATATACAGGACTTCACATTCCCCTATAACAACCTCATTTAGCAAGATACCATTCTGCCTTCACCAGGTGTATGTTTGCCTGCAAGTCTGATAATGTCTCGATGTATTTCTGTGTCTGTCCTCTATACACTGGATTGTATAAATTATTTGCCCTGCACTCAAGTCAGACTGTTGTGTTTAGCTTTCGTATCGCACATGTAGATTGTTGGAACATTGCATACATTGCATACATGTACAGCACATATGTATCCCCATACTGCTCGTTCATGATGAATGAAATCTAATATCGTGGAAATTTCAACTATCATTTCGAATTTACTCTGCATATGAATTACTGACTCTGCAGAGATTTGGTTTAAAAGCTTTATCGAGTGACATACAGGGTTATGTTGGTCCTATCGGGACTTTTTGTTGTCATTCTACCCATTTCAATATTGTGATGCGCGATTGTTTTTTCTTCGAATTAAAAACCAACACTTGTTCTATTCCTCAACAATCTATACCATCTCATCTCAATGTTCAACAAACTATTAGGGTCAAACCTAAAAAATCTGTATACAACATTAACACACCACAAAACTTGATAACAAGAATTTTACCACTCAAATTTTCCAACCTCACATGATCACAAATTTGCAGGGTAGTTCCATTATCTCTCCTATAAGTATTTCATTTTATTCCACGTCCATTCAACGTGCATACACATATATAATATGTACATATATCACCGTATATGAAGGCGTTCTCTACTCAGGAATGTTAGGGATTTGCTACCCCGTACTTACGTGGAATGCATAATATTCCAAAAATGTTTCAAAACATACGGAAGTTTAGTAACGAAAATTCATGAAATCTTCTTGCTACATTGTTCAAGTTATTAAACTCAAAGACTCTATGAACTTTGTGCTACATAATTCACAATCCACCGATTTTCTCATAATATAATCTGTATAAATCTTACTTAAAGTGGCCCAAACTCAATAGAAATAAAAACGTATAAATTCATTCCACCGTATTATATCGAATTCAATATTTTTCCTCGAACAAAGAAGAAAGTTCTTTTACAATCACGTCAAACGTATAACAGACATAAACAGGCCTAGATATATATGAAGTCACAATATGTACCAATATAACAGCACATTAAGTGAATTGTCCTCAATGCTGAATTGATTTTTCTGTTTACAAACACAAGTAAACATAACTTCTACGGTATAGAACCACATAATCCGTGTTGTACGTGAAGAGTAGATGAAGTGTGTTGGTAAATAATAAAGAGAAGTTTAATGTTTCATCATTGTCAATAAGTATGAGTGTATATGTGCATGCATGCGTGTGGATGAGAATGGGGAAAATACACCAGCAGACATGATGTTGCGGTGAAAGAATTGTCCAGTGGATTTCTGAGCACCTCTGGCGTGCTGTCATCCGGAGAATGAGATCTCTAAGCATTCAACAGGACGCCGGAAGGCGGTAAATGCTGCACCATGTACACATTTACTCTCTCATTCGTTCTCATTCTCTTCATTTCTATTCCGCTTGTCTATATCCGCGCGTATATTCATGTATATACATGCGCCCCGATATGCAGAATGAGTATATAACTGTTCAATGGTATTTGCCGATAGGCATCTGGATCGTTTCAATAGGTATCTCTCTATCCATCACCATGTTCATATAATCCGTGAGTTCAGTTGCATTTTCCCAACAATTGCAGTATTTTCAAGGATTGCGAATGTTATAGGAATTAGTTCTTTTTTCTTTTTTTTTAATGTGGGTTAAGGGTGAGGGAAAATTTCTCGGATTCTTTTTATGCTCAGTGTGGAACGTGAATGAATGATAAAATTTGAGATGATGGGAAAAGAGGATGAGGGAGAGTTTTATTGCTTATTTGAACAGAATTGTAGAAATAATTGCTCTATGTGACGCTGGTAGGAAATAAGTAGCTTTAATAAATGTTAATAGGACTTTGTGGAGCATTAATTCTGATGATGGTATTTTTTAATTGTGTTACGGGGGATTTTGTTAGGTAGCTATTTGAAATATGAGCGTTTTCTCGGTTTGGTTTTAATATTGAAATGAGAATTGTTAGTATTTATAGTTTTTAAATGGTGTTCATTCAATAATCAATTTGATAATATGGAATTTAAGTTTTTCCATCGAAAACAAAAGAACGAGATAATAAAAATGTCGTTCAAATTGTATTAGTTATTATTTCAATAGCTACTTGCGTTTTTTATGTAGTATATTCCTTTATTGTTCTTGGATAACATCAGTGAGTTTTATTTTATATCTAAGTCAGCAAAGAATCTACTCTCGCAGTTCTATAATGTCATCAAACGAAATTTTCAGGGACATGAGTGGAATGTAAAGAAATAGTGGATAAAGTAAATCAGTATACACACATGACATATGGGTTAAATGTAGAAATAAAAACGATGAAGACACTATACAAAGGAATCGATTTTAAAATATGCATTGACTTGGTTTTTATATAGACATATCCATAGATACGTGTACGTATATAAAAGGGGCGTATCCTCAATAAAATGGAAATAAATACTTTTACTGTGTAGGAGATGCAGAGTAGCAATATAGTAGCATTTGTGGAAAAATAATACAAAGCAAGAGTGAAAAGGGAGCGTTGGCAGTCTTTTCTTTATTCATTTTCAATACATGAGCCAATATAGCTGCATCTACAATGCCAACCGGAATTACTACATTTCGTGGTGAATTACTGCTGGATTTTATTCTCCATGAGAAAAAGTCATTCTTCGATTTTTGTCAGTTATTTAAACTATTAGATATGAAATAATAATCATTCGATCTATAAAAATGAATATGTATGCAATGATCAAAATCTATGAGAATTTTCATCAATTTTTCTCAATTATTCAAAGTGTCAGTGAGAATGAATAATCATCTGATCAATGAAAATAAATATCCATGTGTTGAGTAGCTGCTAAGATTGCATTTTATATATTCAATGAAAATGTTACTGCATCAATAATTCCAATAAATTCATTGTAGACTATTTTTATACTGGCTTTTCGCACTATTCCAGTGTCCAGAATCAGCATAGAATAGAATAATAGAAATTATGGATGAATTTGCATTGCAATGACCAATTAAAAGAAAACTTCGTGATCTTGTATTTACGAATGGGTGACGTAGTAATTCTGGTACACCCTCGATGCAAAAAAGAAGACCAGTAGAAAATAGTTAGCTTCCTACATTTCTTTTTTAATTATTCAACGCTTTCTTTCTATATCACCTTTCGCTTTTATTCTCTGATTAAAAACAGAGAGAAAATCCCCATTTTATTTCACAAAATTTTTCTGCATTCAAATAATATCATCATCCATAAGAAATAAATTTGGATTTTAATTATACGATGATGAAGTTTGAAGAATGACTAATTAAAAAAAGCAAAAAAGTGCACAACAAAAGTCATTTCCAATTAAATTTGTTTTTTTAACTGTGGAATAATTGACCCATCTCATATGGATGCCTTTAATTTTTCAGCTTTCATTTGTTAAACGAATTTTTTGTTTTATCACCTCTGCTCTGTACTCATTCTAGAGAAATATTCGATAACGGGTCATGTTGAGTACGCTGGCATTATTGTTAATTAAACGTGAATTGTGCTACATCAGTTGACCTGTATGGAATAGTTCAGGTAAAAACAAAGAAGTGGAAAGTTATCAATTTCAGACTAGGATCGCTAAAAACTTTTTCACTGGTAGTATTATATTTTCTAAAAAAAAAGGTTTCACGTGAATTGAACTCGATCTAAAATAGTTTCGTATACAACAGTGATTTTATAAATAAAAACGAAATTTCCAGCAGTTCGGGCGAGTTTGATAACTTTGTTTTCCAGTCTACAATTTTTGTTCGAAATTAATTCTCAATAGTTGATCGAAACACTTCTTTTTCTTTTATGTATTGTCATTATCAAGCCGTGAGTAATTAAAGTTCCTCTTTAGTTTACCTGTATTTTCCCCAATCCATATAAGCTTGGTAGAGATACCCAAGAAGAGTAAATTTATCTTCCCTTTGTCTGATACTCTTCAATGCTCTTCGCCATTTTCGCACTGCTGCTTGCTGTTTGTGTGCACGATACAGTTTCAAACCTTGTTCCACCTGAAACATCAATAGAATAGAATACATAAGAGAAATAGAAGGATCAATTCGATATATTAGGTACGGAAATGGATAGAAATATGTTAGTGTGTGTGAGTCTGTACACTGAATAACAAAGAATGAAGAGATTGAACGGATAGCTAAAAGATATGAGACCAAATCGATTACCGATATTTTGCATCAAGAGCATTCTAAAAAGTGAGCTTTTGTCTACTTTTGTCGACGAGTTGAAAAAGGTGAAGGAGGAACTGCGTTGACGTGAATATATTGGGAATGACTGTGTATGTGGAAAATAGAAGAGGAAGTGGAGGAGCCAGGGCAGAAGAGAGTACAAGACATTTTTATACCAATGTAAATATTTTCCTAGTTGTTCACAAACATAGATCTGCACTACCAAATGGTAGTAATCGATCTTTGAAATATAAAAAATATGTGTAGCGCTCTCGGTATTCTTCGATGTTTCAACGCTCAATCAGAACTTTTCTATACGTATATACTTTTGATGTTTTTTTTCGGGACGAACTTCTGTCGATTTGCTTTGGGATTTGGACATTTTTTAATATCGAAATGGATGCTATATTTTCATTCAATCGTGAACCAAAAATGTAAGGAGTAGAAAGTCCTGCAAATTTTTTTTTGATTGAGAATGATTTATTCTGCCATAGAATCAAACGTATCCCGTGTGTATATATGAAAGAAAAATTGAGAATTACTAGAGGTAAAAATTGTGGGGCTTGATTCATTAGAGCGATTGAATGTTACTGCAGTTAACGATTCAAAAACGAAATCTGAATCTCAATAATTCATTGATGAAACACTTATATCATCCATCATTAAATTCTCGAGCATTTATAGAAACCTGAGATGGAATCTCGTTGTGTTCTACTTTCTTTATAACAATCAAATCAATTATTCATAATTGTTTATTCGAACTAGCAACCACACTGTGACCCTGGCCTTGCTCATAAGCACATTGCAAGATAACCCCTGTAGATGTGAGTTCACGCAAGTAGCGTGTGTGCGGATAATTATCACGCTATGTTACAAGTAAAGAAGGCAGAGACGAGTTTAAGGGTGAATAAGTATGAGGAGGACAGAGTAAAAACGAACCAGAGGAAAAGAGACAAGAAGGCCGCCATGTATCGATTTAACCCTGAACTTTATTCTGGGGTGTAAGCCACGTGCTAGAGGCCATGAAATAAATATACAATGAGACAAGAAGAGGAAGAGAACGACTGTGTTTGTCACAAATGAGAGTTGTCGAGACAGAGATGACCCAAAGGCTTTTTCTCCTTTCATTCGCGATGACTTGCAAGTAATTAACTAGAATAAAAATATCACTGAGAAGTACTTGGAGTTATTATGAGTGAAAAAACACAATGAGAAAAAAAAACGAAAACTTTTAGGTGAAATACTTATTGCAACCTCAATTTAAATCTAATGGTTTTTTCTTTCATGAATTCTTCTTTTTTTACTTGTTGACATTTAGATACCTAAATTGCTATGATTATGTGGAAAATCAACTGATAAAAGGTAGTGAAATATCAGTGAAATAGTTAATATAATATTCTGAATTTAGTAGAAACAAAAATAACTATTATGGTCATGATTAAAGAAGACAAATTGATCATTACACTATAGAGATTTAAGTTTTGTAACTCTATCAGTTAAAATATGGATATTTTTCGTGGGATTACGAGTTATGGAACCAATTACGATTATCAATAGGATATGATAGCACATAATGGTGTTACAGTTTGCGACAAATTTGTTTGACTTAGATTTTAATATTCGTATCGTGGCAAATATATTTGTTCATCTTATTTATCTTTGTTCGTGAGTTGGGTTCTAACCGTTCTTTA
The DNA here is from genome assembly GCA_030523085.1 of Meteorus colon. Lineage (NCBI taxonomy): Eukaryota > Metazoa > Arthropoda > Insecta > Hymenoptera > Braconidae > Meteorus > Meteorus colon. The sequence goes on from JAPYZH010000098.1 coordinate 219,678, forward strand.
TTGTCAATTACGTTCCTCTTACTCCATACTGAAACAGATTCACTGTGGCCAATTTGTAGTGATGTTAATCTAGGGTTTGACCTCACAACTACGTTGAACCATTCGCATCGATCCACAATGTAGGCTATGCTGCTCGTGAACACGTAAAGGACCAGGTCGAAACAACCGGGCCAAGTTCATACATTTTTTATCCCCACCTTCTTCTCCATCCTCTTCATCATATTCTTGGTTCTCTTGCCCTTCATTTACACAGATGTGTTCAATTCTCGTGTTTTTTAGTATATCACAACATTTATCAGGCAAATTTTATTATTTTTAGTTCCGACATTTTACTATCGTATGACAAATTGTCTTATTAACTCTCAAATTTTTGATTCCTGGGACGCCCTTGCTTTTTCTCTCATCTATTTTCCATCTTTATTTTCTGTTATTTCCCAAGTTTATCCATGTGTGTACTTTCCGTTTGTGAGGTTGTGGAAGAGTAATGGTGACAGCAAAAGCTTTTCACCAGCGAAAATGTCGTATAAATATGAACGACCGACCGTGCGAGCAGGGCTTAACGTGTGAGATACAAAATATCATAATAAATGTTATATACCTTTGCTACGTATAAATATTTGCAGGACAAAAGCGTCACCTCGAGTAGAAAAGACCCATTGTTTTGAGTTATGCCTACTTATCTAAACATAAAAGAACTTCGCGTGAATTTCCATACGTAACTACTCTCTGAAGTTTATGCATCGCTCGCATATTTTATTTTTTTGTCCATAAACGAAAAAAAAAAATAATATTATGTAGAATGTGATCTTGTGTAGGAAAATTTTTTTATGAAGTTGATCACAAATTTGTAAAATTATCGATACATTTTCCCGATCGTAGAATCATTATAACGTTCAAACTTTTTTTCGTCGATTTTAAATTGTTGAAGTTAAACCAGTTTTTCATTTTGTGAAAATTCAAGAAGACGAGATGTTTATATTATTCGAATTTGTCGTATCGTTTTCATCACAAGTAATAAAATTTATCATTCCTGCGGCTTATTGGTTGAATTTATCTCTTCAGTACTTGTCAGACTGGACCATTATACGATATAAGTTCACTCTCATATCGCTAGAAACTGAATCTTCGAAATTCATGAGACATCATTTATGCATTATCGAATGTACTTCGGGATGGTGATGATAAAGATTGGAATATGGTTATAATCAATATTAGTTTCTAGTACCCTCGACTGAAATTGTTTTGAAATTAAATCACAGTACATTCAAGATGTTTTGGTATGAGATGACTTTATGGGTATTAATATTCAACCCTAGTGCCAGTAACTTTCACTTATGTACTCTTTAATGAGCACATTCTACATCTATAATTACTAGTCATGAATTGCCTTGTAGATAAAAAGAGTGAGCTAAACTAATTTATGAAACAGGTCGATCTACTCTTATTCACCTTTTGAGTAGTTCTGCACTTTGAATTTTAGAAGAGGTCACATAAATTTCTGTGAAGTCGACATGAGTGACTGTAATTATGACAAATCCGTGTAACCGTCATCAACATTTTTAATGGTCTCTGGTTGAAGGAAGTCTCATTTTTATAGCAGTGAAATTTCCATTTTAGACTTGCAAGCTTTTTCCCCTTCGTTTATCAGACAATATTTATAGCGACGGTGAAAGTGAAAGCGATCGTGATATCATAAATAAATTTATATGCGATAAATGTGATGATAAGTCAGGCACTGGTGGAACAAAAGGAAAATTTATAAAATTCAGAAAAGAAGAGATGAAAATTAAATCAAACAGATATTCAATGGAATTGAACTATACTATAATAAAATTGAATAAACTTCCGATTTTCTCCAAAATAAAAAAAAGTATAAATGAATGATGTTATAATTTCTAATCTAAAAAATCAAATTGTCATATTACAAATATATTTGTTCAGTTCACTTTATGTATCCTACGTAATTCCGTTCTTCCCTTCTCATTTTTTCATCTCATTTATTCATTTATTCATTCATTTTTGTTTATTCCTATTCATTTATTTTGCTTCACTTTTCCCTTTGTCCATTATAAGATAACGAAGTTGGACACATGGGACACATTCGATATCTCTCATGTAAAAGTTGCCCTTGTCTTCTGTCTTTTGAACAAACATAGTCCATATCTATTATTTATCCATTTACTTTCTTTCGTTCGCTTTTTCATTCATATATACAAATTCTTCCCCAATTTATCTATCTATCTATTTATCGCTCTGCTTTCCCTTGATACGCACGTGATCCTCAGTCCGACGACACGTTGAGACTTTCTCCTGTATTTTGATAAGTTTCAGCACATATCGGTAAATCTTATTTTTTTTTTTCTGTTACTGCACCACAAATAGAAGATATGAATCACTGAGGATATAAGAGGGGATTATGATTGATAGACAATATGAGTATACAGGGAACAATGAAAAGATATTATCTGTAATTTCGACCATTAATTTTCAGTGTCTTTGCTATATTTTGGGAGATTTTATATTTCTTATTCCTCTCATCATATTTTGGGATTGATAAAAATTTTACATTTTTATCTTCATCGGATTTATGAGGAGTTTCCGATTGTGAAAAACTCAATAGATGATCGCGATGGTTCAATACGGATACTTTGCGTCTCTATTGAGCAAAGATAAATGATCATGATATAAAAAGTTAAAAGTTGGAACAAAAAAGTGTCTGCTATTTAAAGAGAAGCCACCATTACCATCGTGTGGAGACGCTCATTCTTTCTTTCGCCTTTACAAGCTCACTTTTTCACCCACCTCCACCATCATCCTCTCAGAATTTTTTTTTCATTCTATTTATCCCGCACCGCAGGGGAAGTTGAATGATAAAGCACATCGATTACGTATAGCTTCGGCGGGATCGATGCAGCAAAAAAGCTTGATTAAATTTCGCATTCGTGTGGTTAGCACAATGCAAGGGTCCCAAGATAAACTGATAAAAAGGAAGAATATGAAGGAAAAAAAAAAGACAGGTCCGACAGTATTAAACTATGATTACCAGTTATCCTTTTGAATACGTATCGAGAATCCATTATTTTTACATCATCCTTTATGTACATAGCTATTCATATTGATTATTCTGCAATGAATATAAAATATTGTATTTTTGCATTTTATGAAGACTTCATCTTTCAAATACCAACGACATCTTGCAGTACATCGACAAATGACTGAATAATTGAGTGAATGAATCTGCGATCGGGAATGATTTTTTCACGATAAAGTATAAACTTTGGTATTCCATCATGAATTGGTCGAGTTTGTGGCTGTGACTTAATTGATATCCTAAAAATATTAATACAGTGAGTGTATTTGTGAATAGGAGTATAATTTTATTCAATTGTGCTTCTAATTGAATCCTTTTTCTTCCTCCTCATTCTCATATAATAGAACGAAGGAAAATACGATGATTTTCTTTTCTGTTTCTCTCATTCTTTCTCGTTTTTCCTACTTCCAATTTAATGAACAAAAAAATTTATATATAAGGAGAAAGTTTGTTGTTCAGAAGTCTTCTGGATAATGAAGTAGTATAAAAGCGAATCGCAAAACGGAAGAAAAGAAAAAGAGTCGAAAAGAGATTGCTATATATCCAATAAAGTATTTCATCGATGTCTGACGGTACATTGGTGGCAACACTGTATCCAACCAAGCCTTTTAACTTCTCGCTCAATTCCCTTTTTTTCCTCCCGTTTTTATGTGTTGTCCAACAAAAACTCCAATATATACATCCACACATACAATACAATTCATTTGTCGAAGATACCATAAATATACTCATGAAAAAAATTCTTCGATTTCATTCAATTGATTTTTTTTTCTGTTAATTTCATCTCTTTCTTTTCTTTTTCAGCAGACCAATTGTATTTATGTGAAGGGTGTCTGAATGAAAGATATCTACCCGTCTCCTGGCCAATTGTTGATCGAGCCGATGTCTGCAGCCTCGCAAACAGTCCCAAATACCAGCAGCTGATCGACCATTTTGATGGTGAGTACCATTATTGGTTTCTTCGTATCTATAATCTTCTTCAGCGAATTCATAAACATCCAGGGGATGTCTCGAACCGTCTGGACTGCCCAGAAGGGCAGTTGCTGATAGCTGATGGTTCGCAGCGCCCCTGTAAAAACGAAAAAAAAATATATTTAATCATCATTTCATTACATTCATTAATATCAGAATTTGATTGTTGATATCAGCAATAAATACAATTTCGAAAACATAGTTTTCTATTTGTGTAAATGTCTGCCATGCGCAGCATTTACTCGCTTGTCCCAGAATTAATTTCGTTGTGGTGACGTTGATAAAATGGATTGTATTGAGCTTTATATTTCCACCCGCCTACATATCACGATATATTGCGTGACTGGAACTGCCAGAAGGTCCTGACCTTTGTACCCTCTCGAATATCAGAATTCTATATTTATTAAATAAAACTGCGGATTTATTCGCATTATTGTTTTGTTCAAATGAGATCATCATCTCATTTGAACAAAATCATCCGAGGTAATTCCGTTCAGTAACACAGGAAAATATAGAAGTTTATTTCAATAGTTTGATAATGAAAATTGAAAATAGGAAATAAAGCATAAACACAGATACCAACATCAATAATTAACATCGTTTTGTATATCATTTATTCTCTTTCCGCAAGGAATAAAGTAAATGTTGGTGAATCACCTCACGAAATGCTCAATAGAGTCAATCAGGCTCGAACACAAGTATTCATTCAACTGTACATGAAGGTCTTGCTCATAAAAAAATGTTCACTGTTGGGTATTACATCTATTGGTTCATATCTAGACCTGAATAGAACGTAGTTTTTCGTTCAAAGACTATTCCCAAATAAGCTTTGACATCATTGAAAATATAAGCTGCCGTTTCTTCCACAATAAAAATGATTGCTATCAAAATTTCAAGCTTTAAAGTGAGACAATGATTGGAAAAATAATGATGGAATCATTCAATCTTCATGTAAGAACTTGTCCAATCCCTCTTTCCACCCAAAAAAAAAACATTTATACTCAAAGTCTACCAAATTCTAGTCTAAATGATACAATATTGACCATATAACATTTCATAAGAAGATTAATTCCTCTATTATAGTAAGTAATTAAATAATAACGATAATAATGACATGAATTTGATGTTGACGATGAATTTCTCGTGTTTATATTATTCCATTGAAATTATTGATTTGAGCATTTGACATATAGAACACTTGAAACTATGACAAACGTGTAATTCGATTAAAATGAATCGAGAAGCATTCAGCGTATTGTGGCGAGTCGCGATAATTCTGAATGCGGGCTCAAGCTGAATATTACGTTATATATATATAATGTATAGATGAACAAGCGTCAGCGGAATATATCCACCGCATTGTATTTGTGATCTACCGAGAGTTCTATGTACCATCCTGTATATGTTCACTTGTCTCTTGCTTGGTCTCATTTTATCTGTATCCCTTTCTTGCCATCTCATCCTTATACGTTCCACTGAACTTCATATATATGCATATCTATCTATAGATACATTTATACATGTATACAAACACACAGGACAACGGTTTATATGTGTAGTTTTGAGAAAATATATCATCTCAATTGTACGACGCCCGCATTAGTTCATGGCCAATAGAATGAGGTACGGTGTTTATACGACAAACAAGACATTGCATTGTATATCAACCTTGTTAGTCAGTAGCATTTGACATAGGGGAGTAAATGGTTTTAGCATGCACTTGAAATTGTTCAATGTGACATTACAATGGAGAAATCTCCATTTCACTTTTTATTAATCACGAATGTGACACGGTGGAAAATTGCTAAAAATTGAATTCATATGCCCACAATTTTTAACATTTTGTCGTTGCAAAAAACAGAAAAGGTTTTGAAAATTCTAGGCAAATTATGCCAAAGGGATGAATGAGGTATGATTGATTTGGTACCGTATCTCTGTGACTTATTTCATACGAAATCATTTTTATTTTAGCAATTTTTCAGAAAGGAAAATCTATAGAATGAAGTTTGTAGCGATTTGAGAATGACATTTTGATTTCGAATGGTTTTCATTGTCACGCTCAACAAAACACTTTATTAAAAGTTTTTTATCGTCTTTTTTCTATGTCACATATTGAAAATTATGGTTAGATAAAAGATCTTCATATACGAATTATTTGAAAACTAAAATTAGGGAAATAGGTTTTAACATTTCAATCGATACAATACATAATTGATAGAAAGTCAGATATGTTAGTAAGGATTAGCAAACAACTGTGTTTCTACCTTCCATCGATAGATAATTGCGAACTGTTCGATAACCCATTGCATGTTCATGTGCTAGTGACGTCATTATCGTTGTCATATACAATATAATATAGTTTGGTAACAATTAAACTGTAGGTAGTAGAATAAAACTGCTCCGAGCAGAACTCTGATAATAATTGAAACAATTTCATAGGTATTTAATCATCCAAAGTAGTGTTCATATGGAATAAATTTAAAATCAAATGAAATACAGCATATAAAAAATACAGCATCGAACATTTAAAAATTCATTCGTAATTCATACAAAATATGTTGTTACTTTTGCACCTTAATCTGAATATTGACATTTATTTATTTTCATGTTTAATATTCATCCCTGTACATATTCATTCATTTATATTCTTCTACTTTCTGGATGAATATATATCGTTATGTATTTCACGCTTCATAATGTGTATGTGGGGCATAAACATAAAGGGGCTCTTGGCCGACGTCCCAGAGACCGAGTTTGAAAACCCGTGGTATTCGCCATTCCAACCACGGGGATACAGAATCACGTGCTTAAGCCTCTGCTACTTTTTCTCCAGTAGCTGTTTTCAAGCCTCCGCAATGCGACCACTGCTCTGCCCAAAAAAGAAAAAAAAATTCTAAATGACATCATTACCCTGCGCATTACATTGTCCAACATATTTCAAGTATTGAATGAAAATCTACATGGAAAAATATTTCTTTTTACGTTGATATATTTAAGGAGAAATATTTTTTTATTAATTCCTGGAGGTTTTTACCATTTGACACAATTCAAGTTCGTAATATCTCGTGTTTTTTTTCTCTATTTTATATTGTCTTCCTTTTTTTTTTTTTCATTACCCTGGATGAATATAAAAATGCACAACAACTTTCACAAAAATATTCATACAGTTTTTCTTCATTTTATTTTGCCACACTCTGAAGTACTGCTCGTGATTTATATGAAACGAAATATTCCCCATGAAATTTAGTTGTATTTTCCGCTTCAGTGTCATATTTTTCCACACACATTTTTTTCCGGATGATTAAAAAAATTTCAAACTGCTACAGGTTTCATTCAACATTCTTGGATGAGGCAGAGGATATTAATCTGTCACCATCGTACTATTTTTCTTTATATTCTGTTTATAGATAGGAACGTAATTTAACAAGAGAAAAGCGAAAATCACACAAATGAACATTGCAATAAATATGTTATGGAAAATGACTGCAAAGTGGGTGTAGAAAAATAATTCTCTTTAACGCATTTGTATGTCCACGAGCATAAAATATATTTTCATGCTGCCACTGACAGCTCGTTAAATCTACCGAGCGTTTATGCTTGCGTATATCCATTCGTGGATCAACATATAAAACATATAGATAATGTATATATTACTTATATGTATGAATGTGCATTGGATATATATATTTCCGTTTTGTTATTCTCCCATTTTCATTCTTGACATTGTATTTTTCATTTCTTCTATTTTTTTCTGTTATTTCCCCTCGCACTATTCACTTTGCCAACACAAACTCACACAATATTACAATCTCATCCGCGCATTTGTACATTTCCTTATCGCAATTTCAACTTCATTGTACAATTCCGTGACATTGTTTGAGAATGAAAACTGGACGACTGCAAGTCACCACCTCTGCTCCTTTAAACTTTGTTCTTTGTACTATTGTAAAAGTTTTGTATGTGGATGCATTTATATTTTATATAACAATGAAGTCATGAGAATATCTATATATACAGTTGAACGTTTTGTGTAAAACTTCAGTTGGTATTTTTTGTTGAATTTTGATACAAAGATAATATTTATCCACGAAGAAACCTCCACTAAAAAGAGATCAAAAGAATAAAATACCTTTTATTTTGGTACACTTGCTCAATGTTCGATGTTTGATTAAAAGCTAACAATAACATTTGTTTCAAAGTTGCCAGTAATATTGGCAATGAAGAAGTTTGACTGAAGGGAAAGGGTGTTTTTAATTTTATGAACAAAGTTTCTACAGTTTTATCACAAAATCCTGTTTTCCCTTACTCATGTCAATGAGAAAATTAATTAGAGTTGTAGGTGATTTAGAATTTTGGACGATTTCTTCGCATTGTTTACACCAGTCGTTATCTCAGCCTGTTTTATTCAGAGGAAATATATTATATTTAGGTTTCCACCTTGTTCGCGCATACGAATATAGTTCATTTTAAATTTTCGTTTTGTTAGAACATAAAATAATGAAATGTTTGATAACATGCCCTTACATTGTATCGTTGAATACAATTGGGAACAACAGTGAATTTTTGAATTATAAAATAAAGTTCACAAATTAAATGAGAAAGGAAACTGGGGAAAAATCATACTCAGATATAAAGCACCAGAAATTGCACCATATTAGATGTTCACTTCTGTGCATGAATATCATGAGTTATTCACATGTTTCAGATTTTGCTAGGTGAAAATTGTGACTTTAATACATCATCGTCCTGGTATTTGACAGGATCACTGATAATACGTCAGTTTATACAGATGATTGATGAAAAATGTGTTGAAACACACAAAAAAGACACACCAAATTTATCACAAACCTCATGAAATTGAATACAAGTCTTGGAATTTCCATCAAAAATTATCACAGCTCTTGTTCATAGGACAACACAAGTCCAAACATCAATTCCCACTTGAAATGTTTCTTGAAAAATGATCTTCTGAAAATAATTTTATAGTAAATTTGAAGAAAAACTTCACTTTAAACCAATGACGATAAAATCAATTAAATCTTGACTGGAATTAATAATTATTGGCCATTATTATTCCTCGCTTTCCCATTAATTAGAGCCTCTTTATTTTGTGACGTTTTGTCCTTCTGATATCGGTTATCAACGCGAACACGACGACTGAATGATTAATTGATCGAGTAACCTATAACTCTCATGAATACACACATGCACACGCAATTTGATATATAAAACAAACCCGAGATAATCCTTGGATGCAACAGACTCCCATGACATGGCTGTATCTCTTCTGCGCTGATCCTTCCAATCTGTTCCCTTTTTTCTCTTTTCCTCTTCTTCTTCTCTCGTTGCCTCCCAACTCCAGTCTCATCTTTCTCTGGTATCATTATTCCCAACACCACTACTACCACCACCACCTCCACTACACCTGCATGCCACACTCAGGTAGTACATGCCAGCTTCACTGACAGATAAACACTAATGCGACACGATTTTTTTTTTAGTATATTTATCTCGATGTTTTTTTCTATTTAGAAAAATATATCGGTATATTATTTTTTACTTTTTGTAAATTGTTGTTTCACTCGGTTTACGCTAGGCGACTTTGTATAACACCATAGGGAGTGGCTTTGAATGGAATGAAAAGAAAGACTGTGAATAAGTGAGAGAAAAAATGTATGATTTTATGTTTGTAAAAAGGAGAGAATGGGAAAAAGTATTTCCGGTATGCTCGACGTCGCGAAACTGCTCAACGAGCGTTGGATCACACTTGAATATTTCCGACGGTATGTGCTTTCGACTTTGTCGTTTTTTTTATGTGATTCATCCTCATTATTTAACGTTTGACGTCAAATTTTCACCTTCTTTATTGTTTGTTGATTTTGTATTTATTATTGTTATTAAATATTATGAGTTATTATTAATTTGGCATTCTGGAAAATAAATATAATGACGTAATTAGGATGAGAATTGATTTCTCGTCGGTGCAGAGCAATGATGAAAAAAAAAGTGAGTTGATATCAGTCAGCTTGTCATTTTTTTCGTTGCACACGATTTTAATTGCACGATGGTGGTATAAATAAATTCCTATTGTCAATTACCAATTTAAAATATGATTTGGATTTTTTTTTCCGTTTGCATAATGGATTTTTTCTATTGTTTTCATCGTGTTCGATTAGTTTGGTGATATGACTAATTGGAATATGATTTAATCACTGATTGTAAATATGATTATCAGGTTATTGAATGACGATTGAATGTTGGATTTGATCGTACTTGCGTCATCTATTTTCAGCATTGTCATTCCAATTTTATTTCCTTTTTTTCTCATACAATAGAGAATTCTAGGAATTATATTAATGTCGTTATTGTGTTATGAAATATTGTGGAGGAAAAGTATCGAAAAATTTGATGGGAGTAGTTCTATGAAAGAAACTAAATGAGAAATGTCATTTTAAATAAATTCATGTAAAATAAATGCAAAAATTATGAAAGACATATAAAAACTCTTAGTGTAATAGTTAGACAACTTTAATTTCCAGTATCGAAGAGAAAATAATCCAAAATTTGATTAGATATATAGCACAGAATGATGATAAGTCTGTTGAATTTTTAATAGAGTGTAAATTGAGCCACAAACCACAGAGTAATTTATGTGGATTGTAATATAATGAACTATGGCAATGAAATTCATGCATACTAAGCATATCAGACACAAATAAACCCCAACGTTGAATAGCATCAGTAACAGAAAAAAAAAAATACATAAATCAATATATCAAAGCTTCAACAGAACTATTTAACTCAATTAACATCGCTCAAACCTGAATAATAAGTACACTTCATATCATGCAATAATCAGGGCGAATAAAATTTTCCACTCATGATAAATTTGCTATAAAAATTTATAAACTCAGAGTCGATGTATAATTAAAAGAATAACATGATAAAAATGATAAATTCTTGCTCAATAGATCCAGAATTAATTAAGCAAAAATTCCCATCATATAGTTGTATATAAAATTCCAAAAATTATTCAAGTATTTAACAATATCTCAATATCCGATTACACCACAGTTTGCACATCAATATCCCAGCCACAAAAAAAATGAAATTTTCTATTTACAACTTTCATTTTAAATTAAAAGTTTTGATTTTTATAAAATTAAAGTTCAAATTCACTGAGAAAATAAAAAGTAAAATTGCACGTGTGTGTACATTAATTTATCTGGGTCATAAAATATATAGAGAACTGTCACAGAGATATGGTTATGGTTATGAATATATATATAAGTTCCGCCACCCCAACATCGAGTTCATTTATGTCAATGCGATGAACATACGTATGTGTATACGTGAGTGCTTGCCATTTGCCACATCACCGCGAAATAATAACAATTGTTTTGAAATGTTATGTTACTAGAGAAACATACGAGGCCCTATTCTCTCATCTCTTCTCTTTTACATCACTCATACTATCTCTCTTACCCTATCACTCTTTCCCCTACACTCCCAAACTCTCTCTCCTCAGTGCTCCCATTCGCAGTCTATCGTTATGAGCTTACAGAGGATTGTGGTCCGAATCACGTTTTACCTCGTTACCAAGTATGTATGTATATACTGGAGTTTAATTGCAACCCTCGTTATCACGTCCTTTTCTTTTTTCATGTTTTTTTTTTCATGCTAATAAGCTATCTGCTCTTCTCATTTTTTGCTACTTTCACTAATACATCCCTCAAAGATTTCATTTATTATTGATATAAAAATAAGGAAAAGAAAAAATATATTGAAAACTTTGGCAAGTGAATTTTCTTTTGTTTATCTTTTTTTTTATTCATCGATTATTCATTTAGTTTTTTCCATACGAGAATATTCATTTTTATCTACTTTTTGATTGCATTCGGCTTTGAGAGTTTTTATTTTACTTTTTTTTCCTTTTTGAATTATTTTGACTTTGTGGTTTTATGATATAATGGATTGAGCATTTTGAATATTCGTCCGGAAGTTCGTGACGCAGAAGGTTGATGTGCACTTGTACATTATCATATACTCGAATGAATATTTCAACTGCTATGAAAAACTGTAGAGAGAATGTGAAATAAAATTAATGAGAATGTTGGGAAAATGTTGTATAACATTTTTATTCAGTTTTTTTTTCGAAAATTAAAAGAAAAATATGGAGAATTTTAATAAATTTGATAAGAGTCGGTTCCATTTATTTTCTCAACTGGATTAAATTCAGAAAAGGACAATATTGTGATACAAAAAATATAGAATTTGAAATATGTGTGTATATGCATCGTTTAGCATTGAAATAATATTTGGGTGGGGTTGAAGAAAAAGTTTTTAAAACCTAGTCCTTCACGATAATTAACCACCAACGCGACAGCGAGCATTTTCAGCCCTCAAAGCACATTTACAATCCTTATACTCCACTTTCACCCAGTCTCTCTTCCCCTTCACCCTTTTCTCCACTATACCCACCCCACCGTGGTTGACCCTGCTGATTCAACATCAAAGCTCGTGACTTCCGCACCATCAAATAAAATATATATATATAAACACAATAAAATAAATTACGCACGCAATACAATTACCAATTTATACCTAAACAAAACAAGAGCAATAAAAAACAATTCGCGAACGAAAAAAAAAGGAAAAAACTTCTCAATTATGATCTGTAATCATTCACTAATAATTTGCTTAATCAAATTTTGAATTGATCGAACATTTTCTTTTGTTTCCAAATTCAAAATTTCGTTTTTTTTCATATATATTTAGAGTTAATATAAATCATATTCGCTGCACTAACGAATACTATTATTGAATGTTAATGAATAAATGTAATGATGTCAAAAATGTAAAGAATAATTTAAAATTTTATACATAATAATATATTTTAGCTGAGAAATAATTCCGAGAGGAATGCGCGAGTGATCCGAACGACGTTTGGGGGTGGACTGTCGCGCCCGAGCCGCAGCAGCCCGCAACACACCCACCCCTTCCCGTTTCTCCACCTCTGCCTCTATTCTTCGTTCCACGCACCCCACTGCCCTCTTTCTCGTATATATAAATATATATATTCGCAAGTTTCTGCGTCCGTCTCTTCATACTCCTGCTGCCCCTTCTCATAGCAATCTCTTCGGTCAGCTCGCTTGAGCTTCACCTACATCTCGTTATCTACCCATGGTTATACTATCGGTAAACTTCTTAAGCCACACCAAAACGAGAGAGTGAGAGGAACTGAGAGAGATGAGCAGAATGTATTTATATGTATATATATATCTCACAAAACATATCCCCAGGCATCGTAAAGTGTTGTCGTGAAATATACTTGGTCATTTTTAATGCTGTTTGTGTAAATAGAGGGATAAGAAAAAATAATTGGATATAAAATTAAGTGGCGTCTGAATAAACTTGACCTTCTCTTTTTATATGCAGTGTTTGCATATTCGAGTTGAGATTAAATCTTTTTTTTTTTTCTGGTCGTGCAAATTCCATTTATATTTTCATGTTGTTTCAATGATGATCATTTTGCGTTTTATTAAACGTGAGATTTAACAACAAGAACACTGTATTTTTTTTTAGTCTGCAAGATTTTATGATATACATTCTACTTTCTTTCATATTCATCATATAATCTCTTGTTTTTGTTTAGAGTACCCTTATTCATGCAAACAATTGTGTCTACCACACACAACAATAGAATAACATTATAAAGGAACTTGAGACGGAATTTCGTGTCTCGTGTGTCACAAGAAAGAGGGAAATCAGGAAAAATAATATTTAGAAAATCTTGAGATGATGTAATGATATTTTTTTCTAGTTAGAAAAATCGATGGAAATTTTTAGATTTCAATCATTGACCTATCATTCTTTCATCGTTCCGAAACCAATTCATATTAAATTATGTTTTGGTTGGAGTACGTTTGATAATAATGAATTCCTAGTAAATCGCCAATCTGTCAATATACCCTGTCTCATATTTTCACTACCCCTTTCGACTTTACGTTGGTCCCACTCGTCGTAAGAGGAAAAGGTTTCACTGTAATATTACTTTCAAAGTTTAATCAATATCGTTTAATTCTTTAGGTCACTTATAATTACAGAAATAAACATCAGACCTTGAATAATTTCAATTTACACAACTGCACGATAGCAAACATTCGAACATGAAAAACCAATATCGAACAGACCACAAAATACAATCGCTCTCACTATAATTGTGTTACCATTTTCCACCGTAATTCTTGTTCTCTGAATATATGCGATTCACATTCCCAATAACAAGAAAAATCCCCTGTATTTCTAAAAATATCCCAAATAAAACTCACCCTGTTATATGTACACACACACACAAAACGACGTTTGATTCCGTGTTCCAACTGCGAGTAGTACTAGCATGCGCATGGGTCAGACACGCACATTGCGTGAGACCTTGAATTTGAAATTGTAGATGCAGTAGAAATATATGCACAATCCATCCGTAATTCTCATTATTAATTCATGAAGAATTATTATTGATGACGAAGAGAAGGAAAAAAAATTTAAAGTTATATTTTTTTTTTATCATTAGAATATATTCAATATCCCATCAAGAATAATTCAAGTGTCATCTGGGTTGTCTTCTCGTTTTTCTACTCTTATTGACACACTACACATCGTTGACGTTATCGACGTGATTTCGTTTTCGCCGTGCGATAAAAGATATCGAATCGTTTCTCGTTCACGTAAGAATATGGGGTGAACGAGAAAATATATAGATATGAATCTCTGTGGCACTAGAAGTATACATTCATATATATATATATATATGATGTGTATATAGAAAGGAAAGAGCGCTGAGCTTCATCGGAATTACGCGCACTGAGGCTTTTCACTTGCAGTATATACGCTCTACTGATGTCAAGCTATGTCGACGATTTGTTACAAAAAGGCAAACGCGTTTCGTGTTTGGACAGTGCTGTTGACATTTGTAGTAACATTTTGTTTCAGGAAATATTGAAAATAAATTGAGAATAAAAAAACATGAAAAGTTATCAAATTGAAAGACATAGTTTTGTGGTATATGCACAGATTTATGAAAACACACGTTCCGATTTTATTCCATATTTCTTTTTATCACTTTCCATCACGTAGTGATAAAAGGAATAACAAAATCGTTGGAATGTGAAAGTGAAAATTGTAGTAGATCTTCGCACCTTTTTTTCTACATTATCAAACAGGATAATATGTAAATTGTGTGATAAAAAATATTGAGAATCGTTTGTGAGTTATATTAAGTGTTTTAAAAACAGTTCGTTCGTCATTTGAACTGATAATTGAAATTTTTCATACAATAGGGAGAAAAAAAACTTTAGTCGGGAATATAGGAATAAAATTAATTGGCTAATGAATTATTGGCGAATAAAGAGGTTATAGTGAAGGCGTTTTTTTTTAATTTTTACCAATTACTTTTGAAATTGACGTCTGAATTATTGTAGACTATCGGACACCGTAAAAAAAAATTAATTGAAAAATGGTGCGAAGATCGAACTCAATCAAGTAATTATCATGGAGGAAAATTGTGCGAATGATAGCTCGAATTTTATTTTATATTCTTCATATTTTTTTCCTGTTATGTGTTGGGGAGGAAAATGTGAATATCGTTCAAGAATTTCATAGTGAAAATTGTGGGGGCATTTTCACGCGTTTTTCGCTATCCTGAATCCCATATCGCTGAGGTGATAAAATTGAGTATTGGGTTCACATGTCATATTCACTGATAGGAATAAAAAGAATTTATTTTTTTTTAAGCTTCATATATGTGAACACGACTTTTACGTCGTGATACTGAAAGTCACCCAAGGAACAATGGAGTTATTCGAAAAAAAATGTCTGATATACATGATAAAATGAAAAGAAGAGAAATAGGATCAAATATTTATTATATATTATGAATTAGACCTTCTCAATCGATGATGAATGGATTTTATCAAGCATTATCTATTTGCATTTGATATTCATGTTAAGTTACGGGGGAGATGAAAGAAATCCAGTGATCAATTATTGATAAATGAACGAATGGAATAATTTATAAATTCTGAAAACTCAATCATAAGTTTAGGAATCCAACGAAATTCATTTCCATGTTAAATTCATAAGGGAATCATCTGAAAACTGGTCGAATTTAACTAACTAAAATTTGAGATCACTGAAAATGAATGAAATCAATTAAGAATAAAGCAAAAACGGCAGATAAAAGAAAGAGTAATTTCACGAAATTTGCTATCACAATATACATAAATCACTTTCAATTTCCGACATTGATAGGAGCTTCTTAATAGCATGGAAGAAAAAAACTTTCGACGAAGTTATGAATCCATTATCGGGCAACACATGGCTGCCATCATCAAATATCTCCCTCTCTTGCTTTCCCACTTACATCTTTCATCTCCTCTTCTTCTGTTCCCATGATACCATTATCGGCGAATCGAAAATTGTTCAAAGCTCCATCAATGACAACACTCACTGAATTGTTCATCATCATTTCACTATTCGTCGTAACCATTTTCTTTTAATGACTCTCAACTTAATGTTAATACTATATAAGAAGAATAAAATTGATAAAATTAGAAAATGATTTATGGAATAATTAATATAAAAAAATGAATATAGATTCACATAGTTCCATAGCTGCATTCTATAGTAATAATGAATCCATTAATCACTATTTATGTGGAGAGCGAAATAATAAAGTGTAATTACCATGTGATTTCGTTGATGCGTGAGCGGAAATATATCGCATTATTACTCTCTACCCTTGGCTCGCATCTATTGCTCCCTAGCGACGTACCCACACCCCAAGTTAATCTACATACTTGCTCTCGGGTTTCATGCATGCAATGCACGATTTTATATATTGACTACCAGGCTGTACACAAAATTATTGAGTGAGAAATAGAATTGGTGAAATCAATACTTGGAAAATTTGTTCCTGCGACATATAACAGTGAATTGATCAAAATTTAATTTGAATATGTTCTTGGAATATATTTTGTTACTTTTCAAAACAGATATCGATGTTGATGAATGAATTCAATTGCTGATATATGAATATGAGTGGAGAATGATAATGAGATGCACTAGAGTCTTTGGTTAAAAGAGTTTTGTATTAAGTATGTGGATATAACAAATTTTCAATGTAAATATCACTTTAATTTATTAGAGCATTTATAAAGCTTTTAGGGTCATGATTAGAATATTTTTCTTTCTTCATGATTTATTCATTCATAACAAACAACGTTTTTGTGAAACTGACGTGTTTTTTCTCTCCCCCATAGATGTGAACTCGAATTTTATTTATTTATTTATTCAGAAATTTACATGGGAATTTTCTAAAAACGTTTTACTCATAAATTTACTAAATCCTTTTGTTACGTAACTGGTTATCGATTGACGGAGATGTCTCGCCAGTACAACACTGCGATGTTATCTGCTCTTTCTTGCCCTCCCACACCTTCACCCTTTTCTTCCTTTCTCTTCCTTCGTAGATAAGTTCATCCAAAATCAGACGCGCAGAACCGTTAGATTATCTCTTAGAGGTCGCACTTGAGGCTCTTGCGTCAACTCCACTCTGCATACAAATGTGGTTACTTGACTTGGCAATTTCTTCTCACTTTTTCACGTACACACCACCATTGATATATTTATGTACATTGGAAATTCAACCAAGTTTGCATCAAATATTAAAATAATAATTTTTGTACTTTTTTTCGTTTTTTTTTTGGGCTGTGCGCGGGAATAAATAAAAAATTCATAATCCATTGCGATGAATTATTTAATCATATCGATTCTGCATAGTTAATTGGATTTTTGATACTCCGATGCATATTTATAGTGGCTCATACGAACAATATTGTGTGCGTGTATATATGAAGTATGTGTATTGATGTGTGTGTTTTGTGCACGATGTTTTTTTAATGCATCGTAAAGGGTATTAAGTCACTCATGGAATTCATTCCAACATGGATTTATTCAAGTTGAATAATAAAATGGTGTAATTACTCGGTTAGTTATCGGTAACTGAGTAAAAGTTTTATTTTTATAATGATGAGAAAGGCATTTTTATTAATTGTTTCGTACGTATCGATTTGTCCAATAATATTTGTTTTGTCAATGTAACTAATAAATTAAATAAAAATATGTGGAATGTCATGATGGAAGTATAAAATTTTAATATCGAAGATTGACAAAAATAGTTCCGTAGAATCTGCTTTGATACTCTTTTTATTTTCCAATTATGTAATGTCGTAGAATATTGTAAAGTTACCAAGAATTTAGTAAGTAAACAAATTGCATCAGAGTTTTATACACAGAAATTTCATTTCAAAGATGCAATAAAAACAAAAATTATCTTTGATCTGAACATCTAATTCCATAGCATCAACACGAATTCCGTTTCCATTAACTTTTCCATACAAAAAAAATAGCAAGTTCGATTCATTTCTCGAATCATCTTTGAACAAAAATCCAATAAATATGAATAAATTAGACAATTAGTTAGGACAAAATTATTCGAATGAAATTATGCAAGTGATTGAGGAAAAATGATACCAAAATTAATTAAATAAAAGTTAGAAAATTGGATTGATAAAATGTACAAAAATACAGAAATGTATAGAAATTTTATAACAATTTTTCTTGCCAGCAGGTAATGATTTTACTTCCTCTTTCATTACAGTTGCATGAGCGACAAAGTTTTAAGTAATTAATAGAACCACCACGTTCAAGTACTTGACCTTTTTTGCTGGCATGGAATTGTTGTTTTTATTCAATTTCATGTATACATATGAATACTATTCATCATCTTTCATTTTCCTTGTTTTTTTTCCTGGAACAATAAAAATGAATGATTTCATTTTTCATTCACACCAATGACAAACATTCCCTTTCTTTCAATGTCCCTTTCACCGCGTTGACTCGTGATAAAACTCTTCACACAGAGGGTGGTCTCCAACGAGCTGTTCAAAAATTGCTCGGTGACTTATTTCTATTTCTTATTTCACCCCATCTGCGATCACTTCCATTTTTCTCTTTCTTATTATTATTTATCCTACCAATTTTTTTTTTTATTTTACTTCTCTCTTTGCGCTCACGTGTACATTATATCCCAGTCCCAAGAGTAGGTGTCATCCTGTGTAAAGAAAAAGAGGTTCAAATCGACGAGGAGTGTGAAGGTCCAGTTTTGTTCCTTCGAGTGATGTAAAAGCAAAAAAAAATGGGGAAAGAGACAACAAGGTCGAAACAAAAATATATATGTGTATAAAAAAGAGAGATAAGGGTCCCATAAAATTGGGTGAGGCATTGGCCCCGCGTGAACTTTTAGCTTCGGCAGATGTAGGTGGGTATCCTCCGTACAGCTCGTCGAATATCCTACAGCAAGAGAGTGCGGACGATCAAGAGAGAAATGAGACATTGAATGTAGAGGGTGCAAGAGAGTTCGTGCACATGACCTGTTTTCCATCTTTGTCATGAAGGCCGGGGCGAGACTCTCGCGCGTTCTCCTGGCGCACGAGGACACACGAATGTTGAACCGAATATAACCGAGAGACTGCGCTGTCGTAGTACAAAATACTAGGGAATATAAACTCGAACTTTCTGGTGCTCTGTGGCATACTATGCTGGTGCCGCGCCCGACTGTGGCCCCTGACGTAGCCTCGACGAACGACCTCGACAAAACGAATGTTCTCTGTCTCTCACCCCTGTAAAAAGGTAGTTGAAAACGATACGGAGATGAAGAAAGATAGGGGATGAGTATGCGACTCGCTGAAAAATTAAATCTCGCTGTTCTGTGTATAACGCGCGCACTTTCTTTTATCCACCACGCGAGAGAACGACAGTTTTTTTTTCTTCCTGTCATTCTCTTCAAACGTGAAGAGATTGTGTGACGTTTCGATACATAAATTTGTAATTTTTCAGGGTGGTGTATATATAAATATTTTTTATATTAGAGTACTCCTATTATTGGGGATGATAACAGAAATTAAGTCATTTATTTCTAATCTTCATATTTAGATCAACAAATCCTCAGTTGATAATTATGCGAAAATGAATAATGGAAGAAGGCAATGCAATGAAAATATTTTGAAATTTCGTGTCAGAGAAATGGACTTTTTATCCTCTCTAGTTCTATTTTTCTATGATCCTTGTGAACTAATTGCGCGGAAGAATTTTTTAGACCGGTTGAAATATGTGGCAGTTGTGAAGGTTTGCACTCAAGCGTACAAAGGTCGGTGAATGCTTACTGGAAACTTTGATCGTGTTTTTGTTGAAAGCACTTATTCCTAGTTGATGGTCATAATATTTTTGAATGTCATTCACTGACGGCATATGGACAGATTCGAATCGATTCGTGTACTGATTTTTCATAATTCTTATCAGAATTGGATCCGTTCGAAGTTTCCATTCATCACATCATATTGAGAATGATAAAAATTACATTCAGAATATATAACATTTACATAATAATACCAAAATGTCATTAACCATAAGTAAACAATTTTATTATGGTTTAATATTATTGAAGTCCAAGTGACTTTTGGCCCCTCCATCTGCCTGATAAACTCTAGTGAATAGGAAAGGAGAAAGATGTCTTTGATAATGCAATTTACCCCAACGTTTCCTGAATCACGATACCATAATTCGAACATTTACTTAATCACTTTTCAATAACTCACCGTTCCGTTAGAAATCAACATTTTGATTGACTTCATTAAAATGGTATCAATTAAAATTAAGAGAATCTAATCCGGTGTGAAGTCATTTCCGTCTGTTCAATCCAGAAGTTTAACATACAATTTTGTTTATTCATGTTTTCATGATAATTCGATGGGATAAAATATGTTTACGAAACAAGTACATCTCTCTTACACTTTCACTCTTTTCTGTAGCACTTTATTGTTTTTTTTTTTCTGACGAGGAAATTTCACACTCGACCCAGTTTTAAACGGCAATGTATCCCGATTTTTCCAATAACTGTGGAAAATTGCGCCCTCCTGCCTTCTATTCATTCATGCGTATCTTGACTGGCTATTTTCCTATTCCACTTTTGCCTTGGGGAATTTTCCCCATACTCTTTCTCTGTATTTCACCATTTCGCTTTTTATTCGTTTTCGTATATACATCTATATTATATATATCAATTGCTGCAGTGGGAACACACATGCGGTCACCCTCGGGTGCCACTCTGGCGCCTCAAAACAAACTTGGCAGTATGTCTTATCACTTTAACCGATTTGTAGTCTACCTAGAAGAGATCTTTGAAAATTTATCTAATTCCATCTCATTTTTTCTTCTTTATTATTATCATTTTTTGTCGCATCGCTTTTTATTTTAATTTTTCATGCGAATAAGGAGGATGTGGTTGCCTGAAATAATAATCGACACTCACCTCATCTTTTCATGATCGATATATCGCCGACAGGGAATTTTCCTTGACCTCGTTTGCTCGATATTTTGACAAAATAAAAAGGACTAATCTTTCATCTCTAGACTAATGGGCCAAATATTTATCGTATAATCATTATCAATTAATTTTGTCACAATCAATTACTAACAATCACAAAATAAATTATGAATTGGAATTATATTCAAAAATTCCAATTTGTTTCAATAGACATTTGTTGAATGGCCACATACAAGTAGACACCTATTAATAATCCTCACGAATTTCGTGTACATGAATAGATTATTATTGCACTTGATGTGCTCAAAAAAATAAATTAATAATATCCCCAGCAAGTATTTTTAATGTGGGATGACTCATGTCTCAATTTTATTTTTCAATGACATCAACATTAAAATCCAGTAGGATCGTAATTTTACGATCCTTCCATTCTCGCCTTGATCCTCTATTCTCAAATCAACCATCATATAAATTTTATGAAATGTTTGGTAGAGTTAGAAATCGATTGTACGAGAGAAACAAGCGCGACGTGGAATTATGTGGCTACTTTTCGCACTTGCCAATTCTCGGGTACTTCGGTTGCGGTTAATCTACTTACGCTCTCACAAGCACACAGACTTCCAACATTCAAACTATCCACCCGTGAATTTCACTCTAATTCACGTTCTGTCAGATATAACACATGACAAATACATAGATAAATTTAGTGAAATAGCTACATAAACTCATCGATGAATTCATCGCTGTATTTAAATATTTCACATACTTCACCATAAATTTATAAGAACATATTTGAATTTTTTTTTATAATTTAAACTCATTGGTCAAACGTCGTCAGGAATCGATTTATTCACTTGGATATATGTGCACCGTGGCCATTATTAACAGAGTGTAGAGAATAGCTGCGATATATGAATCCAAGTGGGAGGATGGTAACCAGAGCGTGAGACTGATGGAACGGGAACCCGTCTGCATCGCGAATTCCGTTTGCTCACCTAATCTCACTGTTTGTACAAGCCCCAATGGCCAAACTGGATATGCGCAATATTGTTGGAATCCCACATTCAAATTCCAAATACCCGTTTGATCAAAAATCTTTTCATTTTATTTGTATTAATTATTTTGTACGTCATGATGAAATTTTCGGTGGATTGAATTGGACGTTTATCGTGAATGTATAACAAAAATCTATTTATTCAAACCAATGGAATTGTTTATTTGTTGTATGAGTTTGATTTTATTTAGAGAAGGGAAGAAAATTAATTGAAAAAATATCAAGACAATTATTTGAAAGTTGTTTGAAATTTTAATTCAGTTTTAGATAAAGTAATTTTAGATAAAATATAAAAATTTCTCTTTCTCAGCAGCCAATAATTACTCGCGTCAAAAAAAAAATTCATTTTATTACTGACACCTTCGTTTTCTTCAAGATCAAAGGAGGAGAAAGGAATTTAAAGACAGTGTTATTACATTTTGCTTCTTTTTTTTTGCACTGTAGCTTCATATTTATATCAAGATGTGAATGAGATGATGAGGAATTTTTTTTTGTATTCTGCAATCATTTCCGAAGCACATAAAATTTTTTTTTCATTCAACCTTGTTCTGATTAGCATCGCCAGATGAAATACAAAATAGTCGTATGAAAGAACGCAAAAAAAAAGAAAGTACAATAAAAATTGCATAAATTTAAATGAAGTGAAAAAAACTCGAGTGAACGAGAAGTAGTGAAGGAAATGCGACACCAATAAAAATGTACATCAAAAGCATCCACACAAAGATTTTATGTTTCAATATTCACAAGAATGCTCTTACCTATACATATACTTCCGACAATATGTATGTGCATATATATAATGTACAACAGCAAAGATGCGAGCGCACGTCTGAATTTAATTTTCAACTAAATTCTTTCTTGTTTCTGATATTCAAGATGTTTTGGAAAGATATTATGAAAAAAAAAGTCATAGAACGTCTTTCATTTTTGCAAAATGTGATATTCATCATAAGAACCAAAAATGTCCTTATAATTTAGTACCTCTGATAACTCATCTCATGTCTATTACGACACTTACCTAAAAAATAAATTATGAGAAGAAAAATTTTCAATGAATTGTATAAATTCGATTATCTGCTGTCTTTCTTTTTCTACTCAAGCTCAGCATGGATAATTTAAAGGATGAATTCCTTACATAAAGAGGTTATTTCCTTATGACAATCACATCTTTCTTCATAATTACGAGACAATTTAATTGTATCAAACACAACTTGATTGACGTTAAAATCATAACCCTTTCTCTCTCAAATCATTATCAATATTTTCTCCCAAGTTTATTTTAATCTGAAATATTACACCGGCTCTGCATTTGTCGTTTATTCACAGTGTGTTAGATAATACTTGAAAGTGCGTCCAGTTTATGTAATCTCATATCTCTTCTCAAAAGCACATGAAACGTTTTTATTCTCATTCCAACAATTTCGACTATCTGTTAAAGATGATCGTTCATTGATATAAATTTTGACCATCATAAATAAACTCATCATTGTAACCAGATAATTTTTCATGATAAAATATAATACTAAGACTTCACCAGACAGTAAATCATCGTGAGTTCTTCTCTGAAAAGATTCTTTCCATGATAATAATTGTGATTTTGAAATCAAAAACGTATAGCAAAATTTTTCTAGCGAGTTATTCTAATATACACAAAATTGACTTTATCTCAGTAAAATATATTTATATAAGGTCATTACGTGTTCAGTTATCCTTCTGTAAATTCCTCACCATCAATACACCGCATGTTCAAACCATTTGAAACCACCAGCCACCAAACGTATTCTGTGTTTACCTCATAGGACTCCATGATTCTCTATATACATATGACGTATATATGAATCCGTATTAGCCTTCACAGCCCCTTTGGGCTTGTGGTCGTATAAGCTGCGAGTGACAACTCCCTTAGGGCATCAAAGCTTCATATCAACATCCATGTGACGCATAATTCATTGAGACCTCTCTCATAGAATCCAGAGCAAGTTAGATTGTGGAATGACTGAACTATTTCATAATTAGTATTTGTTTTCATTGTGATGATGAATTGACATGAGTAAATTTTATTATCTGTAATAAAGTCATGTCAACTATTATTTGGTCCAAATAAAAATTGTGTTCAATCAAGGATATTTTGTTTGTTACAATAAATGATAAACCACCCAAAAAATGGGTAATAAATAATTTTTTTATAATCTGTATGAGTTCGAACGAATATTATAAATAATGATACAAGTTGGGAAAAGTTTTGAGAGTCTTAATTATCAGGTCCTAATTATTCTCAATGTTTAAATTTGTGAATGAATATGAAAACGATTTAAATTATTCGATGGATAATTTCAGATTTTCTATAGACTAATCTTTTTACTTCATGATCAAACTTCGGAGGAGACAGACAATATTTTTTTTTCCATCATCTCTACTTGTATCTTTAATGAATCAAATTTGAATTTCAATGACATCACCACTTTTGTATAAATTATCTTTGAACTAACCTCAATATTGTACATCTATAACAATGTCTGTACAACATTAGCAAATTTTCTTTTTTGATTGAATTATTAAATCGGCGATTTATTTTTTCCTGATATGACAAAATATATTCATAAGAAATTAATGTCTATGAAATACACAAAAGCATTACAATTTCGGTTTTGACTGTATATCTGTGCTATAAAATAATGTTTATTGAGAAACGCAAATAATTTTAATTTCGTATATATACACGACTATTTTATTTCGTCTATTCATTGTAGCAATAAAAATGCACAGTGAGAGAATTAATGTTTTAAAACTGATGATTGGCGTGTGACGATAACTACTATAGTACTACAACATACAAAACTTGTGCGGTTTTCCGTCTCTAGTCGTCTGGATTATTGCCAAGATAATTTTAGATTTTATTCGACGCTCAATAGACCATTCTAATTCCCCGAATCTGGCGCGCGGGCACACACACCTTACGAATTGACGTGATTTTACCACTCTCATTTACAAATTTTGTCGACGGTGACGATCACAAAACAAAAACAAATAACAACAAAAATTTATTTTATAATAATGATGATAATAATAGTAATGAACATAATTACCAAGATATAATTATCTCATGAAAAGGGAAACAAAGTTGCATAAATTATATGACGCCATCAGAATATATTTTTTATTACTCATGCGGGATAAGTAGTATCTTAGCGCTCGCTGTTGCGGTTGAAAAAGAGCTGTTTGCCCATTTTAAAATTATGCGTGAGTTTTT